>JAEANM010000738.1:0-32709 GCA_017656035.1 Myanophis thanlyinensis
TAGTGCTTACATAATCTATCAATACAAACTTAATATTTCTACTCAACATTTCTTATATTAACCATTTTCCATCTCTTAGCTTATATTACAGTCATATGCATTAATGTTATAAATATTCATATCCATTCTATTTCATTTCCTTTCTGAGAATTTGTCCAAATCAGTTTTTTCTACTTCTTCTTCTCTACTTCTCAATAGTCTTAAATGTATTCACTGAAGACAATTGTAGAATATTTAGGCATATTTATGTTCCATTAGTATTCTGACACTGTATAAACACTCTTCAAACTACCTCCATCTTGGTTTTAGGAATCTCTAGAACAGTCAGATCAGAACAAACAATAGCTTTGCAAAAATATTGCCATTATTTTATCAAAACAACTCGTTTCATAATCCTGCTTAAGCTTAAATATGATGAAAGACTGCATTCTATCCGGTTTTTAAAATCTTGGAAAATGCCCTTTTCTCTTTCTAAGCGCAGTGGAGTTACATTTGGCTAAATAACAGCATGTTCTGCCAGTTCTGGAACTTCATGCCAAGGCACCAGTGGCTTCACCAGTCACATTATTAATGCCAAGATGGAATCCTCTGGGACTCATACTGATTGGACCAAGATGACATCTTCTGCAGATAGAAGCAGTAGAATTGTAATATTCTATCCTGAACACCCTCCATTCAGAGTGCTCCAGAAGGTAACCATGGGAAGTCAAAAAAATAAAATAAAAAAGAATTGCATTCTCACTTCATTGCTCCTTGTCTAGGTTTATCGATTCAGGCAACTAAATCTTACTCAATAACATAAGGCCTGAATCCAGATTGAAATGTTTAATAATTTATTGGGGGGGGGGGTGTTGCTACATTTTTCTGCCAGTTGCTATAGAAGCTGCCTTAGCTTTTTCTGAACAAAGAAAAGAAGAAAGAAAAAATAGGGTTATTGAGTAGCACATTCCCCCAATGACAGGAGCCCTTCTTCCTCAGTTCTTAGGGACAAGAAATCTTTAGGCCTACATTAGAGAAATGTAATAAAAAAGGAAGCCAACAAATTGTCGCTTCAAGATGGCCCATCTAGATCTGAGAAGTCAGAAAGAGGGTTTTCATTCTTTTTTGTAGACTAAGGGAAGGGGAAGGAATAAGTAGATCCTTTCCTTTAGGCTCATTATTTCAGCTAATGAGAAATAAGTGGTTATCCTAAAACAGTGATGGCGAACCTTTTAGAGACTAAGTGCCTAACCTGCAAGGCACGTGCACTGGAGACCCAAAGACCAGGTGGCCGGCGGGAGGCAGTACATCACAACACCAGCAGCTCTGCAAGAGGCGAGATCTTTTTCCTTTGTGAGCTTTGTTTCAAATCAAATCAAATTTATTCGTCACATACATATACATACATAGTACGAAATGCAGTGAAATGTGTTTTCACTCGCTCGCGAGGTAGTAGGCAAAGAGGGTAGTATAGACAGGAAGGGAGGTTATGGGGTGGTTAAGAGAGGTAGATTATTTAAGAAGTAGTTTAGAAATTATTATAGTCCTGTGTTTGTTATGGTTTGGTTTAGGGTCCGTATTGCCTGTGGGAAGTAGCTTCTTAGTCTCTGTGTTGGCTTTCAGGGAGCAGAGGCGCCTTCCTGACCGCATCATGCTGAACAGTTTGTTGTTGGGGTGGCTGGAATCCATTATTATTTTTTTGGCTGTGTTGGCAACTTTTGTTGTAGATGGAGTATAATTCTGGAAGCTTGGTTTGGATGATGCGCTCTGCTATGCACACCACCCTTTGTAGAGCTTGCCTTTCTTGAAAGGAAACTTTTGTTTTCCTGCAAACGATGGCAAGAAATGCCACAGAGAAACACAGTGGTGCTGAGCTGGGGTGACAGGGTGTGTGCCCACAGAGAGGGCTCTGAGTGCCACCTTTTGCATGCGTGCCATAGGTTCGCCACCACTGTCCTAAAACAAAGGTTTACTGTAATGAGATCAGATTTTGTGATGATAGCAGGTTTTGTCTTCTGATAAACCTTAATTTTGGAATTATAGATTATTGCAATGACTCAGTGTTCCTTTGAAATCCAGCATCAGACAAATAAGATAAATATGGAAATGGTATATGTGTGCATATACATAGAGTATTACAGTAGAACTAGCTTATAACCTATCTACCAGTTCAGAACTTGAGAAATGTTTTAATTCAGTTTCAAATCAGCTGATTTCATCAGCAGTTCTTGAAGGCAGATTTCAAAACATTTTCTATAATTTATGCCTTTGTCCATGAGGAGCAAATGTAAGACTCCCTCATTATTTCTTTTGCTGTCCTGTTTCTGCAAGGCTCTGGGAGCTGTCATTTAACATTTCTATGTATTGGCTAGATTGTTACAAAATCACTTTTCTTTGTTAGCTATATTTTTCTTGGGGCTACAGCCTGGTTCCTAGGGAGAAATTTGGGCTGATGCTTGCAAACACAATCTCTTGTAAGCATATGTTAGTATCTGGTTATGACCTGTTTTGTCTTTCCTTATTTTTATTATTTGATATTATTTTGGTAACTTACAGTAGTTTGTTATAGCATCCACTATACAAATAAAATTTACTATCGCTGAGAGTGATATCTATGCTATCTACATCTATATAGTAAAACTAAGATAATTGTACTTCTTTGACTTAAATAAGAAGGTTAAAATCAGCTTAGATATTACTTGATAACTACTTTGGGGGCACTTGCTCTTAGGAACTATAAATTTGTTAGTGTTGTTGCCACCCTACAAAGAAGAGGGTAGAAGCACTACAAGAAGAGAGTTCACCAGTAGTACAGCCATCCATGTTCCTGCTTCAGATATGTGATGCCTGAATTTTATTAAAGGTTTTCCTCTGCCATTAATGAAAGATTTTCCTTTGCAAAGCTTGTCTGGACTTTCAACTTTCAGGCTATCTTTAAATCAGTTGTGGGCAGGCGCTTGCTAACAATAGATTGAAATGTCCATAACTTAAAATTTGGAACTTACCCAGTTCTGTAGATTTAAGAACATGGAAAAATTCATTGAAATAAAACACTTTTTTTATTGGTGTTCATTTGTTTCATTTGTTCATTTGTTTCATGATAGTGTTCTCCCATATGACTATCATTGATCTGATGAGGAAGATCAATATTTGAAGGAAAGGACTTGGTCAGTTTGTGTTGCAGGAACAATATGATTTGTACATTCCTTTAAGAACAAATGCCACCACATTGTCTGTATTTAAAAGGATTTTAAAAAGCAAGGTTCATTTCTCTGGATTGCTTTCCTTCCCTACTTCCATTGTGCACTTCTTCGACAAGAAGGACAAACTGTTCATGAACAAGGAGGTATCTTTCATCTCTTGTTCTATTAATGCTATAAAACCATCCTATGCTTCAATATAGAAGAAGCGCCTTCAGTGTGATTCTTTCAAGAATTAAATTTACATTGATGTTGTTTCTGTCAATGAGCTATTAGTATTCTTTTTTTATTATTATTAAATTTAATTATCCATCTGTATCTGGCTTTCTAGCACTGTTTTTTCACAAATGCATTAACTTGTTATGGATATTTTCCATTTTGAAAACAATTACTTTAAACAGCTATCTGGTTGTTACGTAAGACCCCTGGGCAGTTTCTGTCCATGCATCAGTAAAATTAGCATTAGTATGTACATTTTGATGGGAGGCCAAAGATTTGGAATAGTGAAAAATAAGGTTGTCTGGTTTCCCTTTTAACTCTTATAGCGCAAACATAAGAGTCAACAGTGATTGTCTTCTCCAGTACAACATATGTCGAGATTGACAAATGAAGGTTTGCCTGAGATTGTACTGTCATAGAAAACTCCTCTTCTTCCTATCTGTTATTCAAGCATTATCCATTTCTGAAATTATTTTGTCTAATATCTTTGCCACACTGGCAAAGCTCATAAAGTATAATCCTATATTTTGTTTTCTTGGATGATATCTCTTGCTGCTTAAGAATCATTTGTATTGTAAGAACTGCAACCTTTCCCTTTGTATGTTGTCTTTGGATATAGATAGAATTAATGAGTTGTCATATGTATGTATGTATGTTAGTGAATTACAGGTGTAATCTATCTTTGGCCAGAAGTATTTCTACAATTACAATTAGAATGGACAAATCTGATTACATACATAGTCCTTCCACTATTGTTTATTATACAATTCGTATGTTATTTCCATTACTAGGGAATAATGTGATCGTAGCAAAGAAAAGAGAGAGATTATACTCACTTTCTATGCAAATTTTAGCACAGAGCTTAAAATGGCTGGTTTCCTAAACATAACCTCAGATTTTAGCAGAGAAAAATTCAAGCTAATCTGCCTGTCATCCCCATTTTTATCATATTGAATATAGTACCTTCTAGTTTCTACTTGATTGGGAAACAATCCTGCATTTGTCTGGTTTACAGAAGCAGAGCTGATAAAGGCCATTCTGCATTTGCTAAGTATGATCATTTGCTTCCAGAATCAATTTTTTTTAAAATCCATTTACAAGCTTTGGCAGAAGTGGTAACATAATGAAATAATGACTAGTCAAGCAGTTTGATTATTATTATGCAGCTTTAAATTTGTAGCACTAGAATTTCATAGTATACTTTCTAGATTTGGAAATGTTCTCCCTTTGTTTTAAAAATTGGAGTAGTTTAGTCTGAATCCTAAAGTTTGAACTACTGACATCAATTGAGTAAAATAATAAAATGGGGGGAGGTATGTGTGTGTCTGTGTGTATGTAAGCTGCCAGATCACTGACATATAATAGTGTTTATATATATAATGTTTTCGAAATCAACTTAATCAAAGGTTTATTTATGCACTAAATCTGATTTTTAAAATAAATATATAAGTCTTACGTTAAAAAAAGGGAAGGGTTATATCAGAACGCATACAATATTAGGAGAAAGAAAAACAAGTCAAATTAGAAAAATCTAAAATATTACAGTAAGTTTCTATAGCAGTGTGATAAAAGACAGTAATATTATTCCTTCAGCATATTGTATTACCATTGCTAGTGCCTGATGCTTCTTGAGAAAGAAGAATAAATCATTTGGCTAAGTCTTGGCACCTTGTAAATACACACACACTCACTCACTCATACACATATACAGTACATATATTACCCCTCAGTGAGAGGAGTGACTGACAGATTGACTATCACACACATATTCCAATCTCATTTATATAAAATTATTGCCACCTTCAGTGCTAACATTTCACGTGGTTAATCAATTACCTCTGTTGTTTTTCTGCATTTCCAGGTAGCCTTTTTGAACCCAAAAGTTCCAGGTATCCAAATGCCCTAGTATCCCCCAGAACCAACCTATAAAGAAGGAGAAATTTTCTGACAGAACAATTAAATCAGAAGTTCAGATGTTGTTGGTGCTCCCTCATTGGAGAGTTTTAAGAAGAGATTGGATAATCATTTGTTTCGAATGGATCTCCTGCTTGAGTAGAGGTTGAACTAGAAGACCTTCAAGGTCCCTTCCAACTCTCTTGTCCTGTTATAGTTCTATTCCCACAAGTTGGTTAATTTTTTTACAGGTTACCATTTCTTCCTATCGTTTTATTACAGCTAGCTGTTTATACACTTGCATTTCATAAGGCGATTGAGGAACAAAAGGATTTGTTGTTTTATTATTGTCTTTAAACTTCTTTGTTTATCTTATTTTCTGATGCTAAGCAAAGGGGTCAGTTAGTGTAATTTATTTTGTAAGTACTATATGTGCCAAACAAATAAGTCACAAAGAAACTACATGCTGAGTTAAGATGTGTTCTATTTGTTCTAAGTGAAATTTAATGTGCTTAAATTAGCCAAGTAATCTCAGATATGTAGAGAACCAGTTCTGTACTGAGCAGCAGGACTGATCTGCAACCTACACATTTTTCTTAAAAGCGTATACTTTCCAAAATAAAACCTCAGAGTCTGTAGATGTTTTCTTTCTTGCCAAAAAAAATTAAAAAGGTCGTTCTCTTTTTACTTGCTTCCAGAGCATGGCAGTGGAAAGTTTCTACAGATAGTTCTCGATTTTATGAGCACAATTAAACTCCAAATCTCCACTGCTAACCAAGACACTGGTTAAACGAATTTTACCTTTCTTGCCACCATTGTTAATCTCCAGTTGGTAATATGGTTGTTAAGTGAATCTGGCTTCCCCATTGACTTTGTTTGTCAAAAGGTTGCAAAAGGTGATCACATGACCCCAGACATGGCAACTGTCGTAAATAGATACCAGTTGCCAAATTCTGAATTTTGATCATGTGACCACAGGGATTCTGCAATGGCCTTAGGTATGAAAAACAGTCATAAGTCACTTTTTTCAATGGTCACTAAACAAATGGCTGTAAGTCGAGCACTACTTGTATTTGATCCCATTGTATGTATGTTGTAGTTCTAGCCTTGTTAATCAATGTCGCCATGAAATTTTTAGGCATTTGGCAGTTTTCAGTACAGTGTCATCAATATGTTGATGGCATTCACCTTTTCTTCTTTCCTCCTGAATCATGAGAAGCTATGCAAGTCCTTGAATGAGGTCCAAAAAACCTAAAAGTTGATTCTAGGTAAAGTGAAATCTAGGTTACTAGAAAACTAGCACATATGAGAGGAAGCATGATTTCTGGTCATTGTGATACTAATTTCCTATATTCCAGGAAGCCTGTGGATTAGTTTTTAGAATTGTGTAGTTTCCATATAAGAGCCAGCTTGGTGTAATGTTTAAGATAACAGACTAGAAGCAGGGAGACCGTGAGTTCTAGTTCCACTTAAGGCACAAAGCCAGCTGGGTAATAGTCAGCCGGTCATTTTCTCATAGTTCTAGGAAGGAAGCAGTGACAAATCACTTCTGAAAAACCTTGTCAAAAAAATTGCCAGGGCTTGTCCAAGCAGACTCCAAGAATGAGATACGGAAGAAAAAAATGTGTACATACTTTAGGTATAGGATAGTATTGTAGTTTCAATAATTGGTATTACATATATTGCCAGCTGCTTGTTAAATTACTGTGGGTTTAGCCTCATTCCTCTTCCCACCAACAAAGCAATTAAAAGTCTTTGCTGTAATAAGCATTATGTATGCAGTCTAGTTTTCTATTAAAATTACTATTGCAAATTTAGAGTTCTTTTGCCCTGCAGTAAACATTTCATTCCTTAAGAAGTCTATAAAGTAGTTAATAAATTAGTTATGTTAAGTTGTTCCAAAATAGTGTTAAGGAACCTTCAACAGCTAAATTTCTAGCTAGTCAGAAGAACCATCCATGAGAATTACACCAGTGACAGTAAGTTTTCATTTTGTTGGTCATTTTTTAAAAATTGTATATTTTAGCTGAGTATGCTTGTGGACCCTATTGTTACTTCATGATAATATTTTCAATCTCTGGAGAAACATTATTTTGTAGGTATAGCAAATTGTGGTTTTAAAGCACAAAATTAATAATAAGAATAGGGGCTTGGAATTCAGTGAGCAAATCGTTGGAGTTTTTTTCTTACATTTAGTTTCTGAAACATCGACCTATTTTTTGTTAAGACTTGTAATCAGCTTTTAAAATAATTTTTCAGATATTTGCCAAGCATTTCCAGGAGAAACAAAGGTGACAATATGCTCTGAAAATCTGGAATCTAAATCTAGTTGCCTGGCTATCTAGCTACATCATCTATAGGTTTTAAGAAACTATTTTTATAGCTAAAATATTGGTATTATGCAACAAAACAGACATTTTATTTGAAAGTTGAGAGCACATGGAACTTTTAGCAATTGACAAATAGCTTTTAGCGTCACAAAAACCATCATTGTAGTAATCATCTTAATAAATAGCTATTAATAATTGCACAGTGTATTTTAATATAATCATATATCTCTTAGTATGATTTATAAAGTTAGAATGTCATACAGAGTAAGAGAAATACTGATTTTTGAATCTTTAGAATTGAAACTCTAGGCAAGGACAAAATTACTTTCTTTGCTTTGTATTGAAGCTTTGGAATTAAAAATATTTTCTTTACTGCTAAAATGATGTTCCACCCAGTTAAGAAAGCAACTTCCAGATTTAAAACTAGTATGAGTTCCAATAATAAGATGACATTTTAAAAAATGCTCTTGTCTTTGAAAATCTAAAATATCTACTTAAAAGGAATAGTTTGTTAGTTGTTGTTTTTTTGAAGCAAACTAGTAAATTCTAACTATCTAAGCCACAAATGTATGTCTTGGAAACACTCTGCAACTTGAACTTCTATAACTAGACAATGTGATCATTGAGTGAATTGTATCTGATTATAATATTTTTAGGCAAAGTGGATTTTTCAAAAGCACAGAGATCAAGTGAACTTCAGATAAAACGATGCAGAGATTATGGAGGTGGATTTGGTGATTGATTTCATTAGAGGAAGCAGTTTCTTAGATTCACATTCACTTGCTACAATTTAATAACCAGACTTAAGTCCAGCTTATTTTGTTTCCCTTTTTATTCTAGGCAAATATTCATAAATAAAAAGTAAATTTGGGGCAATTTGAGTAAGAGAATCTTTGTTGAAGTTAAGTAAAAGTTTCTTACAGGATGAAATAGCAATCTACTGATGTTCTATAGCTCCGAAGATATTGTATTTCCACCCTAAGGAACAATTGTAGATTATATTTTATTTATTTGTTAGAGTTATATTTCCACCTTTTCTTCAGAAACTCAAGTGACAGAAGTCCATTTTTTGTCACTGCAGCAACACACCTTGTGAGTTAAATTAGTCTGAAATAAATGATTAGCCCAGTCATCCAATAATTTCCATGGCTGAGATGGGACTTGAACCTGATCCTCCCTAGTACAGTAACAGTCTTAACAATTTAACCTCTGTACCATTTTAATACCAAAGGAATAAATGTGATATTGTATAATCATTATAGTTCAGCTCCGTTTTGTTAAACTTTAAAATTGAAACAGTGCTGAAGATGTTAGTAACTATTTATCTTTGATAATATTTGTAGGCCAATGCAAAGATTAGGGTGGTAAATTTGGTGATTCAGTAAAGGTTCGGTGGAAATTTAGCATGTGAGAAGCCTCTGAATATCCTTTGTCTTTTTATGATCAGAGCAATTAAAATCACTAATATTTTTTTCACAGCATTGTCCCACTCTTCCTGAAAGTCTTTATTGCTATATATTCAGCTCTCCTTGATTCTTTTATCCACTTTCTCAAATACAGTATATTAAAGCTGGGAGAGACTGGCTTAAGATGCCTAAGCCTTTGGTGAGGAGTTGCTGCTACTCAGCCAACAATGTAGCTTCTTCCTTGACTATTTCCTCAATTGTCCCAAAGGTGCTTTCTTTCAAAAGGCAACTGGACTTCCTTGTTTTGCTAGAAGACGTTTTGCTTCTCATCCAAGAAGCTTCTTCAGTTCTGACTGAATGGTGGAGAATGGAAGGATTTATATTCCTTGCGATCATGTGGTCATGTATCTTTGGGACAACCACTTTTGGGATGACTGAGAATCTCCATAGACACATTGCCTGGTTGATTAACAGACCCCGCTGCTTCTTATTTTGTAGCAAGCTCCTAGGTTTTTACTAAGCTTTTACATAGGCAGGGGACAGGAGACTATCAAGAGCCAGATCTACTTCCCAGCTTCCTGGCTGCCTATTCTTGAACATTATACCTTCCGCTATGAAATAACCATCTGGCCCCTGATTTTTGAAAACAAAGAAACTCTATAGGGTTATGTAAAATGTTTGATAATGGGATATTCTGACCCCAAAATGCATGTTCTGAATATTATGACCCTGGGATAGGCTCACTCAAGTTCCAAGTACTCAAGCACATTCATATTTTTACATATCCCTAGAGTCCTGTCTCCTGGCCCAAGCAATCAAGGAGAAAATGTAGAGATAACTGTAGAGATAACTTGAATTTAATTGGAAACGGTTATTCAAATTCCTGTTGAAGAATTAGCATTAGCAACAGCTACACCCAGAACCGGCAGCAATGGGTACAGACATCTCCCAGTTAATACCCATGTTGGAAGCAGTGCGTGCTTCTGTTGCCAGAGACACAGCTTCAAATTGATATAAACATGGGAGAGGCATCTGATAAGTTTCTTCTACATTTCTCCCAAAAAAATGCTGCTTGGAAGTACAAAACAGAACTCTGGAAAGCTTAATCTGTAGTTGGAAGCTATTCATTACAAAAGTACATTCTCTTCTGATATTTTTCTTTTACATATTCATTTTTGAGCCAAATTATTTTTGTTTCTAATTCGTTCTCAAAATTTACTGGTTGACCTAGATTTACTTTGGTGAGACTTGGAAAACTCCTGCAGCAAATTCTAGATTGTCCAAATCAGCATGATTGGACTGGGATGTGTTGCATGATGTATGTTTTTTTCCTTCATTGAACAAGTATGCATGCAATCACAGATATATACTCATGTGCGTGGTTATATGATATAAAACTTCAATTTAATAAATGCCTAACTTTTGATGCAAAAATTTGACCAAATTGCCTTTTATCAATAGTTGAAATAGTGTCTTATTGACAATGCGCATTTATCTTTCCAAGTTTTACAATATGTTTGATTTATCTTTCATGCCTAAGAAAGCTTCAATTTGTTCTTGCAGATTCCAAATATTGCCATTATACTACCTTGTTGATATAAAATGTTGACAGTGTTTCCAGTGGATTTCAACTCAGAACAATAAAGGGACAAGTTCATTCATATGATTTAATATTCCAACTCTTGAATTCATCTCCAAAAGAGAGATGATTGCAGAGAAACTTCTACTAAACACCCTCTGAGATATCCAGTATCTTCAGACAAAATGTTCAGTTGAAGTAAATATCTTTGAAGATAAGAAACTAGTTTCACATTTTTAAAGTAACTATGTTAAAAACTTTCTAATTGGTTTTGGAACACAGCCTAAGGAAAACAGTTGTGGATAAAGATTTTAATAATTAAAAATTTGCCCAGAAATTAGTTTTTATACCCTAGAGCAGGGGTGTCAAACTTGTGGCCCACAGGCCGGATGCATCACGTGCTGGCAACGCCCACCCCCATTTTGGTCTCAATGTGTCACGTGACAACAATATGACAATGTGAGTTTGACACCCCTGCCCTAGAGAAATGAATAATTGTTGGATTAGTCACTAGTCTGTGCTTTTCACAATGGAACTCCAACAAATCTGTTTGACACAATCACAAACACTGTTGTTGGAGGTGAAGAAAGTCAGAGCTGGTGCTTCATTATGTGACAGCAAGAATTTCTATGATATTGTTGTGGTAATTCTTGGCAATGCAAAACATCAATAACAATTCTATTGTTTTCAACTAATGTGAACATTGCCACCATTTTATTTATTTATTATATTTATGTTCTACCATTCAGGAACTCCATGTGCAATATAGAACGTAGTACTATCTCCTGCAATTTGCACCACCGCAGTAACTGTGTAGTAGGTTGGGCTGCAAGTGACTATTCCAAAATCACCCATTAAGTTTCCATACCTGAGGATGGTATCCCCATTCTGGCCCCCCATCTTAGCCCATACATTTTAAATTTTGTTGTTTAGAATATAAATAATTGGACTTGAATATATATATAGAATTCAAAGATTTCAGTCATTATAGTCAATTTATTCTTTTGGTCCTTAAACTGGGTTCCATATCTTGAAATAAGTAAGAAGTGACCTAATTGTAATACGATGAACTTCTTTAATATTCTCTAATTCATGTTGGTATTTCTCACTCTTTCTCATTAATCCTCAGTTATTCCAAAAAGCATGCATTTTATTTCCCCAGGAAAGATAGTTCATTTGTGGGGTATACAAGATAAATTATTATTATTTAAACTGACCATTAAAAACCCCTACCCCAATTTCTCTCATTATGTATCGTAAGTCACTTACTTGTTTCAGTTTGTGATCAAATGCGGTAAAAATTATTTATGGCAGCCTAGAGTAAACTGTACATTTCTGTGCCATTCTGAAATATTTTTGCATTTCTGGAAACTTCTTCCCCTTTAAGATCCCCAAATTTCAGCTCTAGCAGTTGGTATCCCCACTAATAATCTGTTCTCAAAGTCACAGAAGAAACATATGAGTGTGGTTTATTGAAATAATCAAATTACAGTGAAAGCAGTTGTTATAATGCCTGATTTGTATACTTCAAGGATAAATTTTTTTTAATAATGAGATGGTTTCCTAATTCTACGTTATTTCCTTTTAATACCTTATAAGTATAGCTGTATGTTTTGTATAGGCTATCAACAGTAATCAGTGGCTTGTGTCTGTGTGTCTAATTGAATGAGAGAGGCAGTGTTACTTCAAGTTTTGTAGATTTGCAACAACTACTAGAATAGTTCAGAATCAGAAACACACACCTTTTTTTGTTTGTTTCCCTTATAATAATAGATTTTTCCGTTTTCTCTGAGTTAAAAATATCAAGTTCACCTTGAGGAAGAATCTACTTTTCAGCCCTGTTATATATTCACTGTGTTTTTCTGAACAATTCAGAGTTACTCTTCCAAATAAGCAAAGTAATCATGGTTTTTTTTAAACCATTTCGGCTTCATTTTTCCTTCTTTTTTAAATCATCCTACATCGCACCCTTATGGATTAGGTTAATAAATGAATTCATGTAATTGCACTCATTTATATTTACTACACAGTTGCAGTCAGTAAACTAATATTAAAGTTGTTTTCAATCTCTCTAAAACAATTCATATTCTATTTATTTGCTGAGTTCACATAGCATATTAAGCAAAAACAAACAAAACCACAATATTGTTAAGAATGATGTGCGAAAGCAAGCTTTTTATGGAGTAGATATTTGTCTTGAGATACTTCTCATGCTTTTGATTGTGAGTTAATCACAGCCAGATGCTACTGTTATGATATCACAGTTTTATGGTGAGTTTTAATGAGAACATATAATATATAAATGAGTTGTTGTATTATGGAGATTGGAATTTCTCAGTGTCTTTGAATCTAGAATGAAAGTAGATGATTTCATAAGTTCTTACTTAAATGTCTTCTGGCTAAATACTCTAATTAAATAATAGCTACAGGAAAAATATTTATCAGATATTGCATTCAAAACATGTAAATATTTTTTTTACTATTACTATTAAAACTATTACTTTTACTTGACTATTACTTTTATATTATAATCTAATGTTGTAATATTATATATTAATGTATTACATGAATAGTTCCAAGTTCATGGTTGAATTATGTAACTGAATAAGCTTAAGAATGTGGTATATTTTTGTATGAGACAAATTGTATTTATAGGTGCAAATTGGAGTGGCTGCCTAAATGTTGTAATCATACTTGTTTTTAGGCATACATGATACATTGCTTGCTAATAGAAATGTCTTGCTATAAAGTAGCTTTATTGAATAGAATGATGGTGTCATCTATTTCATTCTGTAATTTTCATTTACATTAATTGAATAGCACGAATCTTAATGTCATCTATTTATATTTACTGGTAATATAAAATGCTATATTATATGTATACAGGAAGAATTCTTCTTTGGAATATGACTTGCATTGAATATTGTAGAATGGGATCTTACATTGCATATGTTTTAATAGGTGGAGATTTAAACTTGTTGACCTTTAAAAAAAACCAATAGTAACTTCTTAATTTTTGTGTATAGCAAATCCAGTTTGCAGATGATATGCAAGAGTTCAGTAAATTTCCCACAAAGACTGGTCGGAGATCCCTGTCTCGTTCCATTTCACAGTCTTCCACAGACAGCTACAGTTCTGGTAATTGTCTCCCTTTTAATAATACTTATTTTCCTTTTGATTTATCTTCTGCTGATCCAGAAGTAGTTAGTTGGCCTCTCAACCATTTCCTTGTAGCCTTTGAAAACCCACGTGTGTGTGCGCACACACACCTACAGAAAGAGACACAGAGAGAGTCATACTGCTGAATTTATTAATGTGATTTTTGTGAGTTATTCAAATAAAATTTATTTTTCAAAAACCATAGACATGTCAGCATATCCCTATAAGTGGAAGTGTTAAGTGGTTTAGCATTAATTATTTTGGGGTTTTAAACTGGTTTTAAATTTTATAATTTTTCATATTTTAATTATCCACTCAATTTAATTCTTTTAATTGGTTTTAATTGTTATTTATTCATTGTTTCCTTTTAGATGGTTGTACACCGCCCCGAGTCCCTTCTTAGGAGAGGGGCAGTTTATAAATCCAAATAAATAAATAAATACAATATCACTTATAATGGGACTCAGTAGATAATTGCTACCCATATTGCAGAAAAGACTCTTGACTTGGTTCTATACTGAGACATGATTATTGACTTAGTTTCTTTTATCTGTATTCTCTTCTCAATGGACACTTTTATGTTGTTTTATAGCGGCATCCTACACTGATAGTTCTGATGATGAAGTTTCTCCAAGAGAAAAGCAGCAAACTAATTCCAAAGGCAATAGTAATTTCTGTGTTAAGAACATCAAGCAAGCAGAGTTTGGGCGCCGAGAGATAGAGATTGCTGAGCAAGGTAAAGCTCAAATTGCTAAAGCTTCTCTCTGGGTGTCATAAATTTTATTCCATTAGTCAGCAAATACCTTGGTAGCAAGTAAGCTATTGTATCTATACAGAAAGCATTCTTCTCTGGAATATGACTTGCATTGAATACTGCAGAATGGGATCTTACATTGCTTATATTTTAATAGGTGGAGAATTAAAATTCTTGACCTTAAAAAAAAAAACAATTGTAACTTCTTACTGAAGTAACATAGCATAAAATGTGATGTGGTTTTTTAAAGTTATTTGTTTAACAAATTAATAGGACCTTATATCGCATAGTTCCATTTTGAGCAATTAAGCACACTTTGGCAGTGTTCAGTTCAGATTGCTGGCACTCTTCAGATATATACTAGGGCTGTTCAGAGATCTAGATTCACAGATGAAAAGGTGATTTGGAGTATTTTGTCTACAACCTTTTAAAGGAAGTGTTTTTTTCCTGAGTTCATACAGTTGCTGCCATGCAATTACAAGAAGAGACATGTTTGATTTAAGGAAAAGCTACTAAACACATGTGTTTTCATGAATGTCCCAAATCACTTTTTCCCCTTCAAATTGCTGCACAGCCTTATTATATGCTACATTTTGGATTCAAAGTAGTTGATGATAAGTAAATATGGTTTATTGTTGGGCCATAATGAAGTAACATAGCATAAAATACAGTAAACCAAAATAATAATACAGTTATGTAATAAAAATAGTATTAAATACGGAGAGGCCAAAATAAGGTAAAGCCAGGGCTAAGGTTAAGGACTTAAAAATTCTTAAGGTTTTGAGGTTAAATGACAACAAACAAATGTGGCAACCTTACTACTAACAGTGGGAAACATATCTACAATGAGAATTCAAAAGTTTGATGTCTGATCCGCCATCAATAACACAAGCATAATCTCATTATAAATAGGACAGTGGAGGTGGTAGTAAATAATATCCTTCATTTGGCTGGCACAGTAGAGAAACCCACACTATTCAACAAGGTGCTACAGATGTTCCCTTGAAGATATGCCAAAGGCATGGTCTGCAAATGACAGGGTGTAAGACTTTTCTCAATGGGACAAATTGTTTATTTCTCTTTTCAGAGCAATTGTTTTCTAGGAGCTTTTTATATACATACAATTCTTTCTAGGAACTGAAGATTATTGTTTGCTCAGTAATTGGCATAGGGATTTGTTAAAGATACTTTTGCTTTTTTTTTTAGATATGTCTGCACTGATTTCACTAAGAAAACGAGCTCAAGGGGAAAAACCTTTGGCTGGAGCTAAAATAGTGGGATGTACACATATCACAGCACAGACTGCAGTGAGTGCACCTGCTTTGCTATTTGCATCTTAGTCTACTTTCATCTTTACTATTTTCTGGGTCCAATCTGTCACTTCCAGAGGAACAAGGGAACTCATTTCTACAAAGGGGGTAATATAATTACTAAACCATCTTGATAAATATTTGTACTCTGCAAAGATAATTGACCTTATGGAACCTCCTGGATCTCAAGTAACTGATGATTTTACTGTGGGTTTTAACTGATTACTACAATTATTTGAATTGGAACTGCAGTCTGGACTAGTTCAAAGGACTGGAAATAAATGGTTTGGATCTTAGATAATCCTTTTCTTATGTTCTAAAGGAGCAAGGAGTTGTGGCATTAATTAACAAATCTAGCCTAATTTAAAACTCTAGAATCAGGTGGTGTATAAATGAAATTAAACCTGTGGAATCTAATGGTTTGTAAACTTTTTCGTTCTGAGTTTTTTGTTACCCCAATCCAATTAGTAATTGCTGAAGTTTTTTAATTTGATGCTGTTTGCTTTATCCCTTAGGTCTTGATTGAGACTCTTTGTGCACTAGGAGCTCAATGCCGATGGTCTGCTTGTAATATTTATTCTACTCAAAATGAGGTGGCTGCTGCCTTGGCTGAGGCTGGTGAGTATCAACTAACTGTACAAATAATTGGTTATTTGCTAGAGTTATAAATTATTTATGTATTCTTTTTTGTGATATTTACTCATTATGACCTCAGCACTTAAGAATACATAATGTACCAAGATATTTGGTTATGCAAGAAGATGCTTAACATTTTAATGTACTAAATGTTCTGAAGCTTCTCACTAATAAGCTTCATATTTTCAGGAAAAATAAGTGGATTTCATTCAGATGAATTTTTTTTTAAAGAGGGCTTAATTAATGCCAAACTTAATTATTTATCATTGTAACAGATTGAGCATAGGTATGTTACCTATGTGGATATGAAAGCTGTATAGAAAAAAAACAACCTCAATTCTATGATTAAAATGACCAGCTAATGGATCAATGCTAAGTGATTAATAAGATACTAGATCAAAATTAGATCTTGAGATATGGCTACAATAGTTAAAACTATCTATCACAATACTTGCTTTCTAATTAGGAAGATGCTGTTTACAACTTTATTATGGCATTAATTAAGTATGTCATTGCAGGGAAACAAAAATAAGCAAATATGACACTTATAAAAATGATGTCAAATTTAGGCTTTTCAGATAATTTTCTTTGAAAAGTAGCTCAAAAATATTTTCTCTACTTTGTTAGCTATATTGAAAGAAATACAACTATATTCCTTAGTTAGTTTTTAAGGCTGTAGAAAAAATAGTGTCAGAGTACTTTGCTAATATCCTTTTCCTAATATTTTTATAAATTCTCCCTATATGCCCAGGCTGTTGGGAAATCTCTCAGATCTTTTCCGAGACATTTCAAAATCAAGTAGACTCCCTTGGATTGTTATAAGAGAATAAGTAACAGTAAAGGACACTTGCTGGCTTTAAATTATTTACTCTGTTCTGCATATATATTTTTCCCAGGAACATTCATGTCACAATGAATATTTTGGTCTTTGGATGCCATAAAATGTTTTATACCTTTCCACTTCCTGCACATTCTGCCAAGAATCTGCTCTGATGGTTTTTTTGAAAAACAAGTGACTCGTTGTCTGACCACTATTACTTGTATAATTCTAAGAAAGCCTAAAGTCATGTGTAAATGTTTCTGACTGATTGCTTTACTATAACTTTTTTTCCCAAAGGGAAAAACACATGTTGCACAGTTCTGTTTTTAATCATAGCGTTCACTGTAATGATTGGGATCTGAGTCACAGGAACAATTTAAAATGGCCAGTTAAACATATGACAAGGAAACAAATTACACAATGGCTTAGCATGACCTCTAATGATAAATTGCTTTTTATGTGTGTTCTGATGGTTAAAGTCTGGTTCATGTATAGAAGTAAACCATAATACAGTCCTTTACTTTTGACTACAATTGAGTCCAACATTTATGTTGCTGAGACATTTGTTAAGTGAGTTTTGCCCCATTTTATGATCTGTCTTGCCACAGTTGTTAAGTAAATCACTGCGGGTGTTAAGTTAGTAACAAAGTTGTTTCGTGAATCTGGCTTCTCCATTGACTTTGCTGGTCAAAGGGTTTTAAAAGGTGATCATATGATACCGGGACTATGCAAATGTTATAAATATGAGTCAGTTGCCAAGTGTCTGAATCTTGATCATGTACCCATGGGAATGCTGTAATGGTCATAAGTGTGAAAAACAATCATAAGTTACTTTTTAATACTATTGTAACTTTGGCTGGTCACTAAATGAATTGTTATAAGTTGAGGACTATCTGTATAATTTGCCTCTAGCTTATTGTTCAGAAAACAATAGTTAATGAATTTTGGCTTAGTGTTATATATAAACATAACATCAAATAACTTTTCTAATAACCTGCTTATTTAAATTTTCTCAAAATAAGAAAACAATTAGGCTAATTAAAATAGGTAAATCTACTGTTTTAACGATGTAGCTGTTGCAAAACATGGAAAGTATTTTCAACGTCCATATAGCTAAAGTATGTGGAAGTAACAGCATGTTACATTTGCTACGTGCCGGTAGTATGCTTAGCTAAGGCAAAATGCAAGAAACCTTGCTTTCAAAAAGTCATTTGGGGCTTTTTTGTTGTTTTGTTAGGTGTTGCTGTGTTTGCCTGGAAAGGAGAATCTGAAGATGATTTTTGGTGGTGCATTGATCGCTGTGTAAATATGGATACCTGGCAGCCAAATATGGTAATAGATCATTCCACTAAAATTCCACTGTTCTCATTTTTGTTATCTTCTCCCAGAGGATCCAAATGCTACTTTAGGAATGCCCAAGATTTTGGCATGCTGAGTGAAAATATTGCTTTTTTCTTTAACCCACAGAAAATAATATGATATAGTGACCTCAGATGGTGATTATTTAACATGTAGAATATTTAAATCTAGTCATTCCTGTTCATAGAGAACTAATTCCCCGGTTCTCTGGATTTAGGCTACTAGAGCACAATGGTGAATTTCTAGACAACATTTTATAAAAGGCATCATTTCAAGAGAAGCAGTTCAATATCATGGAAAAGTGTTGCTATGGAATATAGCATAAGGGCTCTCAAGTCTCCACTCTCCTCATTTAGCAGCTTTCATTGAAATATCTCTTTTCAATTCAACCTGTCTCAGATTATTATTGTTCTGTGGAGGAAAAGGAATATTTGAGACAGGTTGAATTGAAAAAGTGTCTCAATGAAAGCTGCTAAATACAGTACATATTAGAAATATGTCCTAGTCAAAGCAGAATAATTTGCATTTCCTATCCATTCTTAATTTTATACATACAAGGAATCTAACTGAGGGTGCTTCATTTTGTAATCCTGTGTCTTTGAATAACAAACCTGAGATTTTAATGTGAACAGAATTGTTGTGTGTAATCTATTAAGGATTGGTCAATTAGGGAAAACATCTGGCCTTTTTTTTTGTCTTGACGTAGTTGAAAGTAGGAGATGTGTAAGTGCATCTTACAATTGCCCATCATATTATCTCTGTAATTAATGTTATTGTTTGTAAGCCGCCTAGTCATTGAAAGTGAGAAGACAGCCATATATATATATATATATTAAATAAATACATTTTCTAAATAAATAAAATAGTATCAGATTATATATTTTTTAAAATCTACAATTTTTAAGTAGCAATGCCCTCCTGTATTTTCTTGTGTCTTCATTGTCTCTTTTTGCTAATAAACTTTGTAATGGTTAATATAGCAAAATATTTCCATGTGGACTACTGTATGGTTCTAGATCAGGGATGTCAAACTCAAAGCCTGGGGGCCGGATCTGGCCTACAGGGTGCTTAGATCTGGCCCAGGGGACCAACCTGGAAACAGCGGACTGGCCCATGCCCCTCCGGACTTCCATTTTTGCTGGCAGAGGGTTGCAAGAGGCCGTTGCAGCCGAAAAACAAGCTTTGGAGCCAGTTTTCAATGGCAGAGCGCTTGGGCCACCACTGGCGCCCCCAACACAAGTGACATCAAGCTGCCCACGCCCCCCCTGACCCCCTCCCAAGGTCAAATACAACCCTGATGCAGGCCTCAATGAAATCAAGCTTGACATCCCTATTCTAGATTAGCTAGAACAGAAGCTGATAATTATGCTCCGGTTTTGACTGTGTATATTACACAAATATTCCAGCCGCATTTGCACAGTAATTAGTACTGCTGATTTTGCACTTTATATCAGATTTCATAGGAGTGAAAGCTTTTCACTTTTTGTATTAGAACCACCCCCCAAATAAGTAGCTAGAATACCAAGCCTGATCTCTTAATCAATATTTGACTTTAAAAAAAATCAAATAAGATGAAAGTGTAATGTGTATCCTAAGATAAAGTTAGATGAATCAATAATAGAATATCTGAACCAATTATATTTCCCATATTTGTAGATCTTGGATGATGGTGGAGATCTGACTCATTGGGTTTATAAGAAATATCCCAATGTATTTAAGAAGATCAGAGGCATTGTGGAAGAGAGTGTGACAGGTGTGCACAGGTAACAAAAAGAATTTCTTTGTCTCTGTTCTTTAAATATGAAGCTTAAGCTGTGTTGGGGCCTATTTATTTCTGTTTTTGTAAGCACAAAATTCACTAAAGCTCACCATCACAAAACCCTATCGTATAATAGCTCATGAAAGGAGTGAGAAATAAGTGAAATAAAGCTACAGAGAAGAATGTTAGAATGATTTTAAGTCAGTATGCATATTTCTCTTTATTTATTTCCCTATCAATCCCTGGAACTTTATATTATTTTAAGATAAAAATGAAGAAGCTCTTCCTTTTAATTGCTTATACCACAATTTGGGTTTATGAAGAAGTAATGAACATGTTCAATTTAATATTCTCTTAACTTAAGAAATGGTTGGAGCTCCTCTACTATGTTCACATTTAATTCTTTTTTACTCCTGTTCTCTTTCTCTTACAGTTTTAGTATTAAATGTCTGTGGGAAATGCAACCCGTACTAAGTTTCCAGTAGTAACTCAGGGATGAATTGACAAGCATAAGACATTGTTTTATACCACATCTGACAATAGTGTCAGTTAGTTCAGTATCATCTACACTGGACTTTAGCCAAGGAAGAATATCTACAGCAGTATCTACAAATACTAAAGACTAAATAATTGTGTTATCACTGAGCTGTCACTCAAAATTGAATTAATGGATAAAGAATATGTTTCCTTGGGTGATGGCTGTTTTTGCTTCCCTTAAGGTAATATAGCTATTCTTTCATAAACTCAATATAATTGGCATTAACAAAGATTTTCCTTAGATATTTGCTATTACTATCACTATTACACATATCACTATGTTCATTAAAGCTTTAGTATATTGGACTAAATAAATCTTGAAGATTTCATAATTCTTCCCTATTCTGATCTTTTAATAATTAGAACACTGTGCATTTTCAAAAGATAATTTGTTAAAGAGTCCCATATCTATTGCTGCTACTTAAAACTCTTGAGCTTTGCTTCTAACCCAAAACTGTAATAATGTCTCTTTCTGATCATTGGGTTTATCGTCTGGTTTTTAATTATGGAGCCCATATCTGGGCTGCAGAAATTCAAATGACCTCTAGATGGCAGCAGAACAACATAGAAAAATGTAATTGTTTGCTACTGACTAGGGGTTATCCAAATATTTGCAGCCAAGATATGGTCATCATACTTTAATTTGGAAATATTCCATCCTCCCCTTCTTTTTTTCAGATTGTACCAATTATCAAAAGCTGGAAAACTTTGTGTTCCTGCCATGAATGTAAATGATTCTGTCACCAAACAGAAATTTGATAACTTGTACTGTTGCAGAGAGTCCATCTTGGACGGGTGAGTTTGGACTGGAGAAAAAAAATTGAATATTCATGTTTTGTGTCATAACTTTATGTTCAGTTTCATGCCAGAAGTTTAAATCAATATACTGCTGTGATACATAGTGACTGAAAATTTTACTTTATTGAGGAATCTAAGAGAATAGTGTTTTTACAATGGGTTGCTTTCTTTTCTGTAGTCTAAAGAGGACAACGGATGTTATGTTTGGAGGAAAACAAGTAGTAGTGTGTGGCTATGGTGAGGTGAGTATTAGAAGCGACCCACAATCCTAATGTCCTTTTATGAGCTCTCATGAATACAAGCAAATAGCTAGCTTTGTACAGCCTGCATTATTTGTTGTATTCATTATCTGCCTTTTACTAGTAATGCTTACTTGCTTAATAAAGGCACAATTAGCAAGCAATTGTGTTGTAACAGAAAATGTGTATCTAATTGTAAGCTACTCAGAGTAATTGCAAGCTGTTATGAATGAGTGGTTTACATCACTACAATTAATAATGTATGTAAACTACATCAATTATATTCAAAATAATCTTAACATGTGAATGGAATGTACTATTTCTGCATGGTACTATATAAATGGTAATGTGGAATTCTGCACATTTAAATTTTTTTACAACAGCAGCCTGTACAATAATTCATGGCAGTAGTACAAGTGATTGTTTATGCAAGAGATTTAACAGCAAGAAGAATCTGGAATTCTTTCTAGCTGTTCAAAATCAGTATTAAAATGGTTCCCTTCCCTTCCCTTCTCCTCTCCTGTCCTTTTCTTTCCTTATTTTTTCTTATACAGCAAAAATTGGCATATATTTTTCCTCAAAGTTATGAGTTTTCATTACATGATTACATTAATAATTGTCATGAGCTAGGCCTTAGTAACAAAGTGACCAGAGAAAGTGATAATTTCTTGGTCACATTTTATTTTAAAAACTCTTTTCTCTCCTGTTTCCTCTCTCTATTGTGGCATTGTATTTTCCAACTCAGAAAATAAATCTAACTTACATATTTTAATTTTTTTTCAAAGTTGTTGGTGAGGAAATTTTTTTTTTTTTACTGAGAAGTATGGTGATATCCAAGATATTTAAGGTTTCTAAGACATGAATGTAAAGGGCTGAGTTTTCAGGTTATTCATTTTGATTCTTTTTCCCAGGTATGCACATAGTGCCTAATCCAATTAAAATAATACTTTTTTAAAGAAAAGTCATATATTTGGAATCAAGTGCAAAATTATCAATTCCATTTTGAATTGCATCAATCATATAATTTTAGGCAATGAGCCAGTACTATAAATACTGTAGTAGTAGTAGTAGTAGTAATGCAGCCATGAGTAAAGGAATGAATAGAATTAATATCTTTATGCTATATTAGCAGGAAGAAAACTATTAAGGGGGAGGCTACAAGTTACCCCTGAGTATATTTGCTGCCAGTCCATCAATGTTAATTAATGGATATACCAATTATATACATTTGAATTTTAGTGTTGAAATTTCAAACTTTCAAGTTTCATAGTTACCTACTGTTATTTTTGAGGTAGACATTTTCCAGCTTCTGATTTTGTGTTTCTTTTTGGGTACTGCAGGTTGGAAAGGGATGCTGTGCTGCTCTGAAGGCTTTGGGAGCAATTGTTTATATCACAGAGATTGATCCCATCTGTGCCCTTCAAGCCTGGTAAGAGATGAGCCTGTTACAAGTATTATTCTCTGACAGCATTCAGTAGCTGTCTTTATCATTTTTGATCGGTCTTCTGGTGACCACTTTGAAAGGTTGAAATGAAATCAATTATTAAAAGTTCTTCAATCTAGAACCTAAAATCAAAGCTATCCTCGTAAGGAAGTACATACATTCTTCAGTAGATGTGCGCTCCCGTATTAGTTTTTTAAGGACTTCATGATTAGATTTTCCTGAAGATCTGGTGCACAGCTTGACAGAGGCCTCGTCCACCATGTGGAACGACAGCACAGCTACAATTTAGGATTGAACTGTGGCTGTTCTGTCCTGTAAATAAAGGAGTAAAATTACATGCAGCTCATTAACTTTTATAAATGTAATACAATTCTTTCACTGAAGATTGATCCCAAGGAAAGGATTAAATCCATCTCTTCTAAATAGAAGGGAGTTCATAAAAGTTCTTCCTGCCCCACAGGATAACAGAGCCATTCTGATGAACCATTTTCAAGACGATCAGTGGGGCACTAATAGGCAACAGACAAGATGCTATTTGGCAGCTGAAGTTTAAAATATGGGGAGAAAGTAGTGCTTCAAAACCAGCCCAGAAAAGCTGGGCCAAGCTAAAAAGTGAGACTTCCTGATGTGAAACAAAGCAACAGACTGTTCACCATGATGTGGTCAGGAAGACACCTCTCCGCACCCTGAAAGCCAACACAGAGAGACTAAGGAGGAGCTACTTCCCACAGGCAATACGGACACTAAACCAAACCGCAACAAACCCAGGACTATAAGAATTCCCAATCTACCTCTAATCTACCTCTCTCAACCACTCCCTAATTTATTCTCCCTCCCTGTCCATACTATTCCCTTGCCCTACTACCTCGCGAGTGCTCGCATACACATTTCACTGCATTTCGTACTTTGTATGTCTGTGCATGTGATGAATAAAATTTGATTTGATTTGATTTGAAGCAAAATGTAACAGCAAAGAATCTACCAGAAGAACTTGGCGGTACAACCATATTCCTGTTTTATAAACAGGGTCAAGTCTATTTTTACCTAGATTCTTTCTCTTCCCCATCCCAAAATAATGGACATGCCATATGCAAGACTTTTAAGAATCTACATTAGGTATACTTTACAGCAGTGGTGGTGAACCTATGGCATGCGTGCCAGAGATGGCACTCAGAGCCCTCTCCGTGGGCACGTGCACCGTCGCCCGAGCTCAGTTCCGCTGCGTTTCTCCATCGCGTTTCTCACCGTCGTTTGCAGGGAAACAGAAGTTTGTGGGACTAAAAAAAAAAAATTCAGTCAATCAATTGCAATTTCTTCCCCCCCCCCCCCCAAAAAAAAAAAATCTTGCCTCCTGCAAAGGTGCCAGTGTTGTGATGCCCTGCCTCCCTGCTTTTGGGTTTTTGGCTCTCTGCCCCGCATGCGCTCACGAGACTTACAGTTTGGACATTTAGTCTCTAAAAGGTTTGCCATCACTGCTTTAGAAGGTTTTTTTTATTTTTATGTTAGCTTTTTTTAATCTCGCCTTTATTACTTTTATAAATAACTCAAGACTGTGAAGGGCTGGTAATTTGTCTCCTTCTAAAGAGAAGATCAAAGAGGAATTGCAGTACATGATCCACTATTTGCAGATCAGTGTTAGAAGATGTTCTGCTTTAGCATAACCAGCCAGCCAGAAGTAGAAGCACCTTCCAGCATCACAGTTGACTTAATAAGGAGGCAGTTACATCAACAGCTTCAACAACAGTACTAGACATTTTGTAGAGAGGCAGTCTAGGAACAATTAATCCGTTTTCTTATACTTTATAAAATAAATAAGTCCATCTAATGCCGCTTTGGGGTACCCAGTGTTACAAAAAAGGTTATAACAATTGTAAGGACTTATGCCGGAGGGTTCTGCATGGTAGCGTGTTCTTTCCTGACAGCTTCATCTTTGGTAACTAAGAAAACTAGTTAGGCTTTATCATGAAATACTTTTCTAGCTACCAAAAAAAAGATGGACTCAACAGTTCCACTGTACTTGAGGTGAATAGAGTTAGAAAAAAATCCAAACACCCAGGTTCAAAATACACATTGTAGTGCTGTGCTTTTGTTAATAGTTTTACATTGTTCTTGTTTCCCATTTATTCTCTGCCAGTGATAAGTCTTATTATGAAATAGAAGGGGGGAAAGTACTCATTTGAAGTCAGCGCATATAACTAAAGGGAAGGGGTTTCATCCATAGGATAGGAAGAAGTGTTAGGCCCTATGTTCCAGCTATTGGAGGTGGGTTATCCTTTCTGTTGGATCCATCTTCCAGTTACCAGAAAGGTACACTTTATAGTACAATAACTATTTAACAGGTGTGACTATTTAACTTTTCTGCAGTTATTTTTTTAATAGAATGAAATGGAATGTAACTTGAATTCTAGAAAGACTCAGATCATACTGAAGTATTGAATCTCTGACTTGCATACTACTCTTTTAAGAGTGTCACTTTATTTGCTTTTTCATAGCCGGCAAAATACTGTTCTATGTGAACAGTATTTGAGGATTGTATATCTAGTGTACACAAAAGCAATCAAGTAATCTCACTCCTTATATTAGCTTTTCTGGGTTACTTTGGTTTATTTATTCTATTGCTGCTGTTTCAGACAATGTCAGTCAATGAAATCTATGAAATGAATAACCAAATTGTGAAAAGAAAATGGGTCTTAAATCATTGAGAATTGGAAGTACAATAATTAACTATTTACAGTAGCTAACAACCACTTTAAACTCAATGTAAACCATTCCCAACTTGACTGTAAGAAATATGACTTCTGTAATAGAGTTGTCAAAGTCTGGAATGCTCTACCTACCCAATTCAGTTGTATCTGCTACAAATTTTCATAGTTTCAACCACAAATTGACTTCCATGGACCTTACATCATACCTAAGTGGACAGTAGAGGGGGCATGCATAAATGCACGAATGTGCCTATCGTCCCTATCACTGTACTTTTTTACTGTTACTGTTTGTCAAATTCAAATAAATAAATAAATTCACCATTGGACATGTACCTCATGGAATATTTCTCGCCTTTTGCTCTTTAAAACACAGCAAAACAAATTGGTTTGGATTCTTTGACAGTAAACATAGTTTTATTAATTCAGGTACTGTATTTAATTTACAAATGTATATGACAAATTCCTTTACATTTTGGTAACAGTAAAATTATTTTTATTGATCCCTCTGAAAATACCTTTATATCAACTTATTTATGAAAGAAGTTACTAAACAATGCCATCATCTAAAATAACAGTTTAAGAATAGGTATGCTTTATTCATATTCAGTTATGTTGCAATATTGACAATGAGTTTTTAATTTATTCAATTTTGAGAAGTTGGTTAGATGGACAAATTGTTCCTCCCATTGTTTTGCAGTGTTGTGATCAATGTTCCTTTATTCTTTCATTTCTGTGTGGTAGCATGGATGGATTTCGGGTAGTGAAACTCAATGAAGTAATTCGTCAGATGGATGTAGTCATAACCTGTACAGGTAAAGCATTCTGAGAAGGACAAGTAATGTGCCTGTTTTAAGTTCATGTTATTTCTCAGCAGTGAAATTTTAAAATTCTGTTTTTCTCTTTTTGGATGGTTAAAGATTAAACTTCCCTACTCAAAACTCAATGTTAAAATAATGTATGAATCTTCAAAGTGTTGGAAAATATTGGTTATATAACTTGCTGTTTTGTTGTATATGTAAATTTTGGAATTAAAAATTTAAAAGGGGAAATGGGATAGCTAAAGTAAATCACCAGCTTGCTATGGGTGCCTTTTTCAATGTAGGGAATAAGAATGTGGTGACTAGAGAACATTTGGATCGAATGAAGAATAGTTGCATTGTGTGTAACATGGGACATTCTAACACTGAAATCGATGTGGTAAGTATTTATTATCCTTGGTTTCTCTTTTCTCCCAATGAAATATTGTACTTGAACGTCTTTGAATGTTTCCTTTCTTAGGCTAGTCTTCGTACCCCAGAACTTACATGGGAGCGGGTACGTTCTCAGGTGGACCATGTAATCTGGCCTGATGGCAAACGAGTTGTTCTCCTAGCTGAGGTATGTATTCGTATGATTCAGGAATGTCTTAAACTGTTTCTCAAGATCCAAGACAGTGAAAAATAGCATAGCGAGGTACCTACCTATAAATCATTACAAGTTAAGATATTAATCTGGCAAGCAATTATGGAACTGAAAGAAAACACATTTTTTCTGTACAATTCAGGGTATTTCAGTTGTGCAGAAATGCAAAGCCAACAAGATCAATGTGGATGTGTATGTCACCCTTATTACTAGATTGTGTAGTTCCTTCTGGGTTCAGCTAATCTTAACATCTGAAATTGATGAGTTAATTTCCTCCTCTTATACTTTATATAAACTATATAAAGTATCTCAGTTTTTCAGGATTTAAAAGATTTAAGATACTATTTTAAATTTCAGATCAACTCCACATTTCATGTCAGTAGGTATTTGGTAAATTGAAACTAAAGTATTGCCCTCAGTTTTAATAGTTCTATTCCATGTTTAAAACTTGCAGTTATTTAAGAGATGTTTTGTTTTGTTTTGAACATAGGGGCGACTTCTCAATCTAAGCTGTTCAACTGTTCCTACTTTTGTTCTGTCCATCACAGCTACTACTCAGGTATTCAGTTGCCAATACTTAACTTAGACACTTTTCCTTAGTCTGCATTTGCAATGTATTCATTGTGAAGAAAGAAAATAGAAGAAACCTATACTTTATATTATTTGTAGTATTAGCATACACATGAAACATATATATATATATATATGTTCTGCAGCAGTCACCAAAGGATAAATTTCCTACAATTCAGGCTTTGGGTATAAATGTTTGGCTAAAATGAAAGCATGAAAATAAGATGACTTGCTTCTGAATAATTAATAATTGCAAGAAGCAGAATTTGCTGGTTATTTGAAAAGATTCAGCTTTCTTTTTATTTATTTATTAAATGTCATTTCTTTCTTTCTGAATTTTCCCATCCCTGCCCATGTGTGTCAGGTGTTTTATTATAAGAAAAGTTTAAGTTCCTTGAGATGTGAAACCTCATCCTTGCGTAATGAATCCTTAGACAATATATTAAAGCTACTACCTCATTCCATTGCCCAAATTGTCTTTTTTTGTCAAGTTTTTTATGTTACATATACATATCAGTGTGTGAACAGTGTGGCCCCTGGGTGCCATACATTTTGGTACAAATAAAAATAGTATTATTGCTCATGGTTGTTACATTTATCCAGCTTATATGTTTCTAATAATAATACACATTTATATTAAGTTATAATATTTCATTATTTCATATTGTTTAAACATACCTGATACTACCGCCATTCAATTTCTAAACCTCCCTGTTATTACATTTATCTTGTTACGTAAAAATGGGTATACTGTTGTTCCCCTTTTCTCTTATTTCTGTCTCTATTCTGACTTTTATTCATGTCACCATTGTATTAAAAGATGTTTCCTTTCTGTCTTTCATCTGTCACCTACTTTAATACTTTAATCCATATTCATATTTCCCTTATTTAACTTCACATCTATTTATATTAAAATTTCATCCTTCAATATTTCATTGTTTGGTGTTTCAGTGTACAATTCTGATACCAATCACAATATTATTTAAGCATACAGGATAGATATTATTTAACCATATTTAATAGTACCATCGTTTAATCTCTAATTTTCCCATTTTTGATAGTTCTTATTCATATATTCCATATTTCACTCTCCATATCTATTTGTATTACAATATTATCCTTCATTATTTCATTATTCAGTGTTTCAATATGCTATTCTAGTACCTATCACAATACATACAACATTATTCATATTGTTTGCTTTTGGCCAATCTATATAATTCTAATGTTGATATACATATTTGTTAAAATATGTTCTTAAAGAAAAATCTTTTCTCTCTCTCTTTTTCTATCCATCATCTCTTGCCCACATCAATACTTTATTCTTTTTTGATTTGCCTTCCATTATTTTTTTGAATCTTTGTCTCTATCTACGTCTACATCTATATGCTCCCTGTTCAATCTATATATTTCTCCTCTCCCTACCCTCTTCCACTGTCTAACTTTGAGACTATCTGCTCTATCTCCATTCCCAAAGTATCTTCCTGCTTCTCCCATTCTCTTTTTAAATCTCTTGAAGTGTTTTCCCCCTGCTTGAATTCATCAGTCATTGTTAATTTTGTTGGTATTTCCTCCTTGTTTTCTTCTTTTCACTGATTTCTCGATTCTGCTTTTCCTTCCATTCTTTCTGCTGGTTCCTTCCTTTCCTGAGCATCTTAGTCTTTACTCATTGTCCCTTGTATAATATTTTACAGTTTTTGGTCTATGCCATCTATTAATTCCATAGTCGCTTTATGTTGTTTTTGTATATTATTCATTATGCTTTGAAACATCAGCTCCATCTTATTTAAAGTTCTGCTCATTTCCTCCTTGTGTTGCATCTTGTCTTGTTTTAGTAAATCCCACTTTTGGCTAATAACCCAAGAACCATTTATTTAAAGCTTAGGTTACACTAGTCACAGTTATTTATGTCCCATAGATAATCAGTTAATTCTATTAGAATAGTCTAGAGATCCAACTCTCCTTAAGTCATTTTTATAAGTTCAATCATATGACATAACATTCAGGGTCTTTTTAATTAAATATCTTCCTTTTTCTCATGTTTAAATATTTAAATCTCCAGTGGTCTTAGGGTAGATGAATGTAATCCAATAAGTATTTTCACAGTCCTTCAAATGGATGTTCCCAAGCTTGTATATTTTCCTCTCATCAGCAGATGGTGCTCTCTACTTCATAATATTGTTATTGGCAAATCTGATTTTAATTATTTTAAACTGTAATTCAAGTAAAAAAGCAGTGTTAATTTTTTAAACATAATTCCAGCCTTCTCAATACGATGTCTTCCCACTTTGAGAGTCCAATTTCCTGCTTTTTTAAAGAAAAAAGATATTTTTCCCTCACTTTAATTCTTTTCCTTCCGGTTTAGTAATTTTCTCAAAGTGGTTGCACAGCAGTTTAACAAATAATTCTGAGTAAATAGTTCACTTGGATTTACTTGGGGTTGAGTTTTAATTTTAAAAAATCCTCTCACTCAGTTCACACACTGTTCACAAAGTCCATTCCAGCACAGATCTTAGATGGTTATCAGCTGTCCCAGGTTCTTGGCAGCCATCTTTGGGCTGCCTCTTCTCGTCATAGCTGAGAGGGAAAGAAAGCCCCGGGTCAGGCAGGAGAGATGTGGCTTTCTATGACCTTGCAGAGTGCCCCTCTTTGCTTTGCCGCCCCTTACAGGGTAGATTTGACTCCTTTTGGAGCCCACCAACAGGGAAAATTCAGCACAGGAGCATGGAGACCCGCTCATGTCCAATCTCGCCACAACATCAGCTGAAAGAGACCTGTATTGTCTTCTTTAAAGGCAGTTAATTGTGCATTATTTTGGTATTTTGAAAACATACTTGATTTGTATAAAAAGTATACATGTAAGTTTGAGAGACTTTTTTCTGTTAAATGCCTTCAGTTATATGTCTCTGTTTAAATATTACAGTTAATTTAACAACATGTTCTCATTTTCCCAAATCACTGCTTATGCATTATGGGCAAAATATAAATATATTGGTGGCTTCCCTTTCATTTAGAATGTATTGTATCTAAAATAAAAAATATATATTTTATCTGGCTGATGATCTACATATATAATAATATTTTAGCACTTTCTTCTGTTATCTATAAATGCTAGGAGTCCCAGAATCCAGCATTCAAAGTATATTTACTATTTCTAAATAAATATCTTTACCACTGATGATATCAGAGCCTCAATTTAAACTCTGCAGTTACTAATTTCAGCAACTCTTTAATCTTAATAGGCTCTGGCTTTGATTGAGCTTTACAATGCTCCTGAGGGAAGATACAAACAAGATGTATATCTGTTGCCTAAGAAGATGGGTAAGCAAATAATCATTGACTTCTTAACTGCAGTCCATTGATTATTGAACAATAGCTTCTGTATTGAAAGAGACCTTGAAATGTAAGCCATTGTCTGTTTGTCTGTCTGTCTACCTAGTTTAGTATACTTGTGATTTGTATTACCTATCCATTTCATATTAGACCATTGAGCTTTAAGCTGTTTTAATTCTAATGTTTTTATAAATAGTTCTTTTAATCAAAAGTATTTAATTACTTTTTATTTAGTGCATTTGTATTTTATTATCCAGATTCTGAACTTAATATAAACTTAGCATGTAATTAAAACTATCAGATAATGGGATATTATGTATTTAAAAGAGTTGCCAGCACCAAAATAAGAAATTTGAAAAAGGAAACTGCATAAAATCTGAGGAATAAATAAGTGTTTTCATGGGGCATTAATAAAGTTGTTGATTAATACATTTACAAAACATGTTCAGTTTGAAAAATACTAAGTAGAAGCAACTACTATGCTTTTAGATAAGAATTAGAAAATAATATTTTTGTCAATATTGAGTTTAGAATGAGGAGTGTCAAGATCTTTTTATTTCTTAAATCATTTCCATTTCAAAATCAAAATGCAAAAGAATAAAAAGATTCATATTAGAATGATGATGGAGAAAAAGAAAATACTCAGTGTATTATCCTTCTGCCTCAGTGTTTATGCAATCTGTAATAATGGCTCTGCTAGACCTTGCAGATGGCTTCATCTAGAGACTGATGATGAAGGGGACTAGTTTCCAGATCAACTTCTTAAAAGCTTTGAGGCAATGTAAACAATTTTTTTTAAATTAAAGCTTAAACTAATAGCTATCTGTCTTTGACCTTCATAGATGAATATGTTGCCAGCTTGCATCTGCCATCATTTGACGCTCATCTGACAGAACTAACAGATGATCAAGCAAAATATTTGGGACTCAATAAGAATGGCCCCTTCAAACCAAACTATTATAGGTAAGATCTCCATGAATTAAAATGAGAACAAGACTTAATGGCTGTACTTTGTTACAACAGAATGAATGGAACAGAATAGTGTCATCATTTCTCCGTGATAAGCTATTGTTGTTGGCTCTTTTATCGTTCCCAACCTAATTCTGATAATATGGTTATAAAAGCTGAAAGACTATTTTATTTAAACATAGATAAAATGTAAAACAAATTGGCTTAATTGTCTACAGTGCCAACTATATATATATATATATATTTGTTTTCGTAGATTTTCACGGGTATAGGTATGCAGGTCTAGGTCTTTTCGGGTCTTTTCCCGTGT
>JAEANM010000739.1:0-32693 GCA_017656035.1 Myanophis thanlyinensis
TGCTGCTCTCAAAAAAAGATATATTGTTTGATGTTTGTTTGTGTAGTTGTTTGTTTGTTGTTGAAAATTTAATAAAAATTTTTACAAAAAAAAAAAAAAGAAATTTTCCATTACGGTTTTTATCAACTCCTTTGTTTCAGATCTTAATGATAATTCTCCTGATGAAGCCCTGGTAGATGATTTTCCTATCATAGATAAGAAAGCTGTGGAGCAACTAACAGAAGGGCTGATTTCACACTATTTACCTGACCTACAACGATCAAAACTAGCCTTAAAAGAACTCACGTACGTAACTTTTTTAAAAAAGTCATTTAACTTTTTATATATGGTACAAATCTCAGATCGATAGCTTACTATTAGAATTAATCTTCCTCTTAACTGAGTTACCTGTTGAAAGATCAAAATGGTTTCCATAGTTATTACGGGGATATACAGTACTGTTTGTGCTTCTCTGTCCACCATATCGAGCTGAGATGTTTATAGAAACGGGGGGGGGGGGGGGATAATACATTTGGGAAAGTTACTGAATCTTGAGGGACAGGTAACATTCGGAATTTCTAAAATATAATTTTTTATATCAGTCCTTTATTTTCGTAGCACCGATTCAAAATGCATTTTAAATTACTCTGTATTTTTCTTTCAGACAGAACCAAGAAGTACTGTTAGAAACTGTACAGCAAGAAATTTCAAAGTTTAAAGAATGTAATTCAATTCTTGATATCAGCATGCTGGTAAGTGTGTTTTTGTTAGATTTGACTTCATTGGACTTCCTATTTTTCGCAGAAATACATGAAACGTTTTGTATATACAGCGGTGTCTTGCATTAACTGCAAACATCCAACCATGAGTGTATATGTTTTCACGTACCAAAACAGAAACCGTTTGATCGCCAACTGATTTAGGCATGTGTAATCACTCTGATTGTACATATGGTTCAGGAGATAATAGGTTTTGCTTCTAACGATGGAAATTATCATTGATTGCAGGAGCTGAGTTCAGTAAATTGTTGAAAAATAAAAGACAGTTAAGTACTGCTCTTCTGTAGCCTTTCAGAGTTTATAAAAGGATTCTGTATTTTATTTTTAGTGAACTCTAGCCCTGCTACAGTGACTTTAAATCCTAGGTTTTTTTTTTTTCATGGAGATCTCACTATTCAAGTGACTCTGAACAGTTTACAGATAGATACTGTATCTCTTACTGCGTTGTTGGGTCTTCCTTGAAGGAATTATATCTAGAATAGCTTGTTATTCATACTTTGGTATCTTCAAGAAACAAGTTACTTGTTTTTTTAAAATTACTTAGATTTGTTTTAGAAACACTATAAGTTTCTATCTCCAGTAAATGTTTTCTCCTTTTTAAGTTTTCAGAAGCAAAATACTATCACAATAAATTGGTAAGCATTAGGAAGGAGATGCTGTTGCTGCATGAGAAGACGTCAAAGTTGAAAGTGAGTTTTGTTTCACTTGACTAGTAAAATGTGGCCAAATGTACACTGCTGATATACATTTTGACTCTTCAAGGTCTTGCAGATCAAAACAGAAGTCCTGTATTTTCTTAATAACTCCATTCTAAATTAGTACTTTCGTAAATGTTCAGTATTTGAAATGTTGCCATTCATTCAAATTCAAATTTCAACTTTTAATACCAAGTTTCATTGAGTCTACTACCAGAGAGTTGCATGCCTTCAATATTATACTAATAAGGGAAATTCTCTGCCTTAAGCAGACTTTCTCTGTAAAATAATTCAGCATTAATTGCATAAAGCGTATCATGGAATAAAGCTGTAATCCTGTGTATTGTTACATCCACTAATACAATGTGAAACTTATTTCTCAGGAAATATTCATCATAAGCTTGGACTGGATGATATTTGCTTATAAATGATATCGGAGAAAATAGCTTTCTCTTATAAATTCTTAGACTTTTTTTAAAGACTTTTTTTAATACTGCTTCACGGGGCTTTACAGCACTCTCTAAGCAGTTTACAGAGTCCGCATATTGCCCGCCAACAAGCTGGTCAGGATCGAAGGAATTGAATTCTTGGCAGTCAACAGAGTTAGCCTGCAATACCGCATTCGAACCATTGTAGCAAAAAATGAAATACTGGATTGTCCATTGACCTAGCAAACCATGTCGCAGGAATTTTGTAGGCCTCTGTAATTTGGAAACCTGTTGTTTAGAATCACAGTTGATGGACATTGTATAGAATTTTTCTCTCAATGAAATCAGCTCTCCTCATAATAGTGAACTTAGGGTCAAGACATTGCTTATAATGGATTTATTACTTGGAACCCTGACACTTAGCGCACTTCAGAGGACTCAGAAGTGTGCATAAATGCAAAACGTAAAAGACAGATTTAGAACAATGTTTCCTTTAAGGCTTGTAAAGGGATTTGAATCTTTTCAACTGTACAGAGTATCTCAATTAGAAAATGAACATGTGTTTTAAAGATCGGGGGAAAGGCTAGGATGACTTGTTTGGAAGAACTAGCTATAACCATGAAACAGATGTAGCTTTATAGAATGAAACTAAGCTTTTTTCAGGATCCTTTGTAATAGTACATGAAGAGGAAATAAAAGCTAAAAGACCTGCAAAAAAATAAATAAATAATAATAGCAGAATAACAAGGCTGTGATATCCTCAAATATAATCCTTTGGCTTTCTGATGCTTCCTTCTTTCAGAGAAGAGCACTCAAACTCCAGCAAAAGCGACAGAAGGAAGAACTAGAACGAGAACAGCAACGGGAGAAGAAACTGGAACGAGAAAAACAATTAACTGCCAGACCAGCAAAAAGGACATGAAAGCCCAACATGTTTTGGCTTGTTGCGCTAATTATATTAACCTTTGGACTTTCTGGGGATACAATGACCCCCCCCCCCCTCACTCTCCTGTTCTATTTTGCCAAGGGAAGTATTAGTGCAGTCTTCAAATTTCTATCTAGCTGTTGGCAAGGAGCTAAGAACGGAAAGTGTACCACATTAACCACTCGTAATCACTTTTTGATTAATGCTTTGCTAATATTGCTGGGTCAGACTTTTTTTTTTTAAAGAAATAGGATACTCTATGGTGTAGGGTGTCTAACCTTGGAAACTTTAAGGCCTGTGGACTTCAGAGAGCATGGCTGGCTGGGGAAATCTGGGAGTTGAAATCCACAAGTCTTAAAGTTACCAAGGCTGGAAAGTTAATGGCATTAATTGAAACATCTTACAAGGCCTCCGTTGATGTGTACGTGTCCCAAACCCTGATATCTTCCTTAATGGTTAACTCTACCTCATTAAATGGACTCTGCATCACACTCCAAGGCCATTATCACCCATCTGTCCATATGCCCTTGCTGAGGGAGGGAACTTTGCAACTGCAGCAAGCATGGGCCGAAATCCTTGCGGCAACTTTCTGAGCTCAAATTCTTCAAAGACCGGCTGGCAAAATAGCTTCACCAGGACCTTGCCGGTTAAGACAGGACAACAGAAGAAACATCTGTGCAAAAATGTGGGTGCAACATAACAGGCGTGTCTTGCCCGGCAGCTAATTTCAGGAAACGAAACGATACTTGGGGAAACGCCAGGAAAGTTTTTGTAGCTTGCACCCGTCAGAATGATTCGGCTTTGAAGGAAACATTTGGTGACAAAGCAGCATTAGAATTGTGAAATGTGCATCCTCGGTATCAAACATGCAAGAAAAGAAGAGTGTCAACACAGATTGTCCAGTTGAATGCTGGTGGCAGACCGAAGGCTCCCTCTTGTGGTGTCAGCGGTTGTGTGGTCTCAGCGGTTGTTGCTTCTGGGTCAATCGCCACAAAATAATTTTTCTGTTTAAAATCCAGGCTGTTTCAACTATTGTAATTTGGGGGTCCATCAAGCACAAGCTGTAATACCCGGGCAACAAAATGCGTGATTAAAAAAAGGTCTGCTTGCCTGTTGGGGGAAAACCGTGCGATTGTATCATTCTCAATCAGCAAACAGAACTGAGGTGTGTGAAAATGGATGGATGGTTGTCTGTTTCTCAACCTCAGCAATTTTGTGATGTATGGGCTTGAACTTCTTAAAGTTGCTATAGTTGAGAACACAGGTATAGAGACATATTGTAATAAACCTAGCGTTAAAATCTTATTTATAATCCATTATAAATAAAATTAGACCACGTGGTTTGATTAAAATAGAAGAAAACCAGCAAAGGATAATACAACAAAAGCCTAACACGGTTGGGATCCTGGATTTTAAAAGGCATGATCCACGGACTCAAAACTCAGTTCAGCTTCCCTATTGTTTTCAGCTATGTGTCTGCCCCTGCTTTGTCACAATCTTAATGGTAGACTCCTTCCATACAGCCATGTTGTTGAAAAACTGAACATCTTTAGAATGCTAGGCTGTTCGACAAAGATAGTTAAAGGAACAAGGAGGCCACATCTGGGCACAGAAGGTATCTGGATGCCTTCAGACCAGTCACTGAGTTGGAAGTAAAAGGTCTATTCGAGAAGGTCCTGGCAAAACCATTCTAAAAATGTTGCCAAGTAATTGTGCAGTCATAACCGTGTGAACCCTTGGGACAACATTAGTGTCAAGCAAGCTCTAAGTATAAAAGCACTTTGGTCACAGCCAGACCTATTCCAGCGATGTGTGTTTATTTTACATCCTACTTTCCCTCCTTATCAAAGGCCACAGCAAAGATCTTTAAATATCTTTCCTGCTTATGAGGACATCGCTGCTCAAGAGTGATATATTATCAGCCTGTAACATGCACTCAAAGTTGCTTTCTGTGAGCTTCAGGAGTTTCCTTCAAGCTTATCTCTGTGTCTCTGGAATCAACAAACCTACTTTTGGAGACATAGCTACAAATAGCAACTAGTTCGATGCTGGGTGCAGATACTGTAAGGAGAAAAATCTACAGCTGGGTTCCTCCTGCCAGCAAGAAGGTTAAGTAAGCCTGAAGGGTTTCTGAGGCAGCTTGTCAGGACTTGAGTGCCATAGTTTTCATCATGGTAATGTTTGCCATTTTGCAGTAGTTGGGAAGATGGATCAGCAGCAAGGAAGCCCAGGTTGAAGTCTATCTTCCACCATGAAAGGTCCTAGGATGACTTTGGGTCAAACACTACTCAATTTTTGTGTATGTCACCCTTCAAAAAAGGCAGAAGTTTAACTGTTTTATTGACTTCTTGACCCTAACAAGGACCCGCTAGTTCCTTCCATCAAATTAAGCTGAGCTAAGCTCCCTTACCTATTTAATTCATTTCTTCGCCTTTCACAAAGCCAATCTCTCTTCCAAATAATTTACATTCTAAACCCAGGCTGCCATTATCAATGAGAAGTTGTATTCCAACAGACAGGGCTGTACCAATAAAGCATTGATGATATTACTAGTCTGAGTAACGAAATGTCCTTGGGAGAGGGGGCGGTGTATAAATTTGATTAATAAATAAATAGAAAAGCTCAGAGAGCACCAAGGACCCCTCAGACCAGGGCTGTGGATGATGGCCAGCACATCTGGAAGGCTCTGAATTGAAGTAAGAATCTACCTGGGACAGATGTTCCCAAACCTCTGGAGATTCTCAGTCATCCAGGTTCATGGTTGTCCCAAAGGTGCTTTTTTCAAAAGGCAACTGGATTTTCTGGGTTATTGTTTTTCTTCGAAGACCTTTTGCTTCTCATCCAAGAGCTGAAGAAGCTTCTTGGATGAGAAGCGAAACGTCTTCAAAGAGGAGCAAAAAAAAAAAAAAAAAAAACACCCAGAAAGTCCAATTGCCTTTTGAAAAAGCACCTCTGGGGATTTGACCTCGCGGCCGCCCCGGCTTTGCAGGGCAGCGTGGCCCCAAGTCGGACAGGTAAGAAACAAAGGTGTCGGGGGTTCAAACAGTTGATTTCCTACCCCCCGCCCATCCCCAAGACCTGCGCCTCCCCTCCCCAAGGTTTAAATGATGCGCGGTGCAGTTGCAGCCTTTGCACACACACACACAAAAAAAAAACTTGGCCTGAAAGAGAACTGCACTCTGCACAAGCTCAGGAACCCCCGGCTTGCGCCTCCGGAGCTTGATCTCCGATGGCTGTTCCTTTCCTGCTCCGCGGCTCCTCCCTGACCGGAGGCAGCGGCTGAAAGGATCGGATTTAATTTGTCTCCAGCGGCGGCCGCTCCCCGGGCGGGTCGGAGGCGTAGCGGGTTCTTGCGCAAGAGGCAGCGGCTTGGGCGCAGAGCAACAGGCGGGCGCAGCAGCGGTTCGGGAGAAGCGAAGGGCGCTGGGCCGCTCTTCCTGTCAGGTGAGTTGAGGAAGTGATGGGTCCTTCCCCCGCACCCCGAACTTTCTGAACTGCCTTGGATCGGGTTCCCATCATCCTGGGCAGGTGATCCGAGCGGCTGGAGCAGCCTCAGGAACTCCCTGCCAAAAGTTCTTGCGAGTTCCGCCTTCATTGCAAAAGAAAAAAGAGCTGCGCGTTTTGATCAGACTCGAATCTGAGCCTACGGGTCAGACTTTGGTTTCTGCTGTCAGTTGCAGGCATCATTTCCTGTCCCTGGAGCCTGTGCAGACTATGGTTTAGCGCAGTTAAAGAATCTGGGTTTACTTCTTAAGGAAATGTACGGACAGGCAAGGATTCTGTTCTATATAGTACAGGTCCCTAGAGTGGGACTGTTGACTTGGGGGAGGATTGAGATTGTATCTTCTTGACTTTCGGGCTTCACCTTTCTTTTTATTCTCAGTTTAAAAGCCATCTCTCTTTGTGAAGTGTAACCTTGATTGATTGATTTCATTGATTGATTGATAGAAGAAAATTATCCAGCTCAGTTTAAAGGCCTGCTTAATCCAGCAACTAGTTGCTATCTGAAAGGTCCACTAGTTGAGTGAGGAAATGGAGGTACATCTGCTTCCAATAGTGATATTTGATGGTAGACTGCTCCTGAACATAAAGGCCTTCACAGATCCAAGGGACACAAGTCACATGTTGCTTATTGAAACCTTTCGACCTAAACATACAGGTAATCCTCAAGTTAGGATCCCAATTGAAATTTCCACCCCTAAGCAAAGTCGTTTTTAATGGAGTCATCTTGAATTTTAGGACTTTTTTTTTTTTGCCTCAGTTGTTAAATCCCTGTAAACTGGATCTGGCTTTCCAATTGACTTTGTCAGAAGCCGGCATGGAAGATGGCAAATGGTGATCTTGTGACCTTGGGATGCTGCATTTATTAGCCGGATTCCATTTTAAGTGGACATTTTAAAATCTCATACCCGATCCGGAAGGATAGGAAAGGATCTAGGAAGAACAGAAAGCACAATCTGCATAGGAAAGGGGAAAAAAATGAAACAAAGGAAGGGAAAATGGTCTCATTTCCAAAACTTTCAAAGAAGAGATGACGTTGAAGTCCACTTCTTTGATTTGAATTTAGCAGCCAAATATCTGAATGCAGGGGTCACTTGGTTCAGAGTTCTGCATTACGGGCTGTCTGCAAGAAATTAGCATTTAGAATGTGTGTGTTTGTGTGAGAGAAAGGTACAAGCAGAGAAGTGAAAGGGGTAATCGCTTTGTTCTGCTTTGGCTTTTTGGCCATTTTACTGCTGAACTTCAGTTCAGATAAAGTCCTTTGTGATGAATGAAGCTTTGGGGCCGTTTAATATTCCCTGAGCAAACACCCTTGCCACCCAGATGGGTTTAATTTGCTTTCCAAGCCATGTTTAGCTGAAGTTTGGCATCTCATAGCCATCATTTTTCTAATCTAAACAAGTTGTAGCTACCCTCAGGAGAAGAAACATCTCTATGGGAATTTTTTTCATAAAGATTTCATAACTCGCTTGCCAGTGTTAACTGTCTGTTCTGCAGTTACATTTATGGCTGGTTGCATCACAAACCTCAGGAACCTTTTATTCCAGTTTCTGGAGAGTTAAAATCTTCACCTGGTAGGTAGGGCCACCAACTGAGCAAATAAATCCTGAAAATTTGGGATCGGCTACAGCAGATCATGTGCCAAGGTTAAGTTAAATTAAAATGTAATTGTAGGCCGAGTCACATGGTTGAGGTTTCAGGAAGCTGCCAAAACCAAAGAGATCAAAACGATTATTTGCTGTGGATCCTTATGCCTAGAGAATGTTATCAGTGGGGCACTGAAGGCCAGACATCTTGTGGGGGGATCTCTTCTGGAATCCCACCCAGTTAAGATGATAATCTCACCTTTGTAATTATTATGATTCATTACATAGCCAGTTGTCCAGACTGGATTTGCCATTTCTTATCCATCTATTGATCCCTTACCAGAGATAATAGATGTGGATGTTTGATGGTGTTTAAAGGATGTAAGCTGTCCTGAGTATAGCTGCCTTTTGCAATTGACTGATAAGTGATTTTGTCAGTGCCGTTGGTATTACTATTTTGGTGAACACCTGGCTGTTTAGGAGGGCCCATGGTGAAGGAATGGAGATTTGACTTTCTTCCAAACAGCTGCTATCATGGAAGTGAGGCTTCTTCTGAAATTATCGTATGTTTTTAATTTTAATTACTGAATTTGGGTTTAGTAAGCTACTTGGTTAAATCAGAGCTGCCATTTTTTTGCCCCTACTCTATTGACTCATTGTGTACCCTAGACTGAGGAGAAATTAGCTCTTTCCTAAGTGCTATTTTTTTCCCCACTGGAAGGAAATGTCTGTTTAATCATTAAGCCATAATCCTTCGTCAAGTGGGAAGGTGATGGTTTCCATTACAATGTTGATAACGGAAAAGCTATTTCCAAGGCAGAAGTGGTGATCTGGAGCGAACAAGGCTGGCATACAGATATTGGTGGCTACCACTGTGCACTTGGTGAACAGGTTGTCTTTCATTGTCTTCAAGATTAGGACAAGGTTGCATAAAACCCACCCCTGGTCTTCAACCAGCATGTGGAGTCATAAGGAGGACAGCATTGGATGCTGTTCAATTTACTCTGCAAGAGATAGACCTTTGCCACTATAAACAAAGGAGTGAATGTTTGCTTTCTGGGCTGAAAGACACAGCAAGAAAACTTATTTATTCTCTCCTGAATGAGTAGGTCAAAATGTACTTTACCAACTGCAGCGTGTGAAAAGTGGAAGATGGTCCACTTTGCGTGGCTTGAACATAATTGTGCATTATGAAATATATTTGCAAGTCTAAGGGAACATCATCATCATATGTATGTATACACACACACACACACACTCCCTCAGAGAAAAAGATAAAACATCACTCCAAGGAACATTATGTATATTTGCTGCCTTGAGTTACTTATAAAATAATAAAGGTGGGATAGAAATCTAATAAATAAGCAAAATAAATGTATTATATTTGTGTTTATTTTTGCTTACTTTTATATCCCATCTTTCCTATAAGGGGGTCCCATTTCATTTCAATAATCCTGTATAGAAACTTGAAGAAAAAAGACTGACACAAGGACTTCCCATAGGCTAGCACAGATTTGAACTTTTGACTTCCCTATATAAATTGTTCTACATCTGCTAAGTCTAACCTCTAACTCTCTGGATTAACCTCCTTCTACCCCTTGTCCATTCATTATTCTTGTCAGCAACAAGGTGATTTTCCTCCTGGAATGTGTGTGTGTGTGTGCTTAATCTTCAGCCTATAGCTCTCTCATTCTTAAACCATTCAAGTCCTATAATCTAACCAGATCTGATTCTGCTTTGCTTCCAAGCAAAGACCCTCCAGGACCCTCTTACCAAATGAGATTTTCCAGGTATGTTAAAACCTAAACTCTAGATGTACTGTGCCATAGCAGCTGATTGTCAGGATTTTATTCTTGTCCTGAAAAGGCAGAGATTTTCATAATGTGCCTCTTGCCCAGGAAAGAAAATAGATCAATCTTCCTTAAGCCAGAACTCTGCAGACCAGTTCTTAGATTAGTCGTTTGAAAAGTATTTCCCACCACTACAAACTCCAGCCATGCCAACATACAGGAGTTGCTTTACACTAAACTAATTCCCCAAAAGGAAATAACTTCCCTTCCCACTTCTTTAACCAGTTCTTCTTGATTTAAAATAAATCAAGCTGAAATGTGTGGGAGGAAAAATATTTCTCAACCTCCTTTCTCAAAGTCTGGGTTGGGAAATGGGTACCATAAATCTTGTAGAAGAAGAATGTCATAATACCATTCGCCATCTCCTGCTTTGGGGGACAGAATAGCCTTACAAAATTTGAATTGTCATCTTGGCATTGCTCTGCCTACGCTTCAGCCTTTATTGGAGGGCAATATATCAAACTGTTGTTTCCTCAAAAGAAATTGTGATGTGGATCAGATCTGCAAAACAAAGATGCTTCCGGGGTTGTTGTTGTCAGAATTAGCAATCGGTTTAGTTTTACTCCCAAGATGACCTCATGAGGATTCTGTCAAGGGTCATGTGACTGTCAAGCCAGCATCCATTTTAAAAATCTTGCCAGCTGTTCAAATGCCAGTTACAAGTAATATGAATATTTTTATTATTATTCATTCTGCACACCCCCACAGTCACATTTTGAGGACGGGTGAGTTCATTTCAAAGAGCAGTTAATTTATAATACAATCCTGCAAACATTTTAATTGGGAAAGGTTTGAACACAGATGATTCTTCAGTAGAAAGTTTGGTTATCGATTGTTGTCCTTGGTTTCTCAATGTTAAAAAAAAATCCATTTGTGTCAGTTAAAATTAGCGTAAGTTTCAAGAAAGAAAAAACAGAGGGAAAGTGGATGTGGACAACAATCTTTCACGGGACAAAACACGGCTGAATTTGACATCATGCAGAACCTGAATCAGCTTCATAAACGATGTCCTGAAAGACAGCGTTACTGCCCATTTAAAAAGAAAGAACATTTGTAGTTTGCCAAAAGCAGTAAACATACACCATTCTTTTACAGCTGCTCAAAACATAAAAACTGCCTTCCCCGACTAGATTAATGTTGTTTCTGAGCAATGAAATGCAGATGGAACACAAGTAATTTCTTAGAATGGGGGTCAAAACAAAAGTTCTTTTTAATCATTTTTAATAATGTATCTGGTATTGGAATAGAATAGTAAAATTTCCGATTGCTGCCTCTCAACATAAAAACGGCCTTGTCTATCTAGATTTAAACTGCTATAATTGTCAGAGGAAGATGGATGAAAAGAAAATAACAGCGAAGACTGAGTCACAGCTTGGAGCCAAAGTATCGCTATCACATTTTGAACTTTAGACTGTATCTTTTAGTTCTTTATGCAGCTCTTTAGTAGAATAAAAGAATGAAAATGATATTTGAAAAAAAAAAAACCACCTTTTTGATGTTTCCACCTTTCTCTAGATCTTTGCGAGTTGATGCTGACCAAAGATGGCCACTGTTGGGTTGATGTCCTCCTACACATGTGCCCGCTCTGTAGTACCTTTACTTAGGTTGGGGATCCCCAAAACATGTTCGTCCCAGTTACACACGACAGCTGCGTCCGCTTCAAAAGATTACTACGAGGTTCTGGTGCTTGGTGGAGGCACAGGGGGGATCACAATGAGTGCCCGGATGAAGCGGAAAGTAGGAGCTGAAAATGTGGCCGTGGTGGAACCCCAAGAGGTAAATCCTGGATTCTGAAATGTTGGGATTTGGAGGCATTATGCAAAATATATAAAGTACAGTATTATAAATGGAACAGTCGTGTCCCACATGTTCCAGAAGAAAGAAAGGGTACCTTTTCTGATATCCTCTCTACATCTGGCCTTTTTGAAGAACCTTCTTTCAATTAAAAAAAAAAAAATCACAATGAATTGGTGTCAGTTCTCTGAGTTCTGGTACAGAGGGGAAAAAACCCCCCCGCTCAAACTTGTTAATGAGCAAGAACAAAACGTGACCCATATCACAGTTGTGATCAAAACTACAGGAACTGATATTTCACTTGGAACAAGAAATCCTAAAGTTTTGGCTTCTACTCTTAAGAGTGGGATTGTTCCGTTGTTCTCTCACATGTGGAAGTAGTCCACTTTATTCTTTGTTCTGTTGTATTATACATTTTTCACCTTAATCTGAAGTTCAAAAGATCTGGAAAAGAATCCCAATTAAGCAATATTAGAACAAATAAAGGCATTTAGAAGGAATTTCCCCTCTATAAAAGACGAAGGGGAAATGAAAAAGACAGGCTTGAGAGGACAATTTCTTCATGGAATCACATGGTGTGATTTGTTTATAGCAGTTAGCAGGAGGGAAAAAAGCAGTTGGTTGTGTCTCAAAAGGGATATGGACATCCTTCCAAGCACAGTATAATAATCTAGAACCACTCCACTGAGATCGTTTTGTCATAAAAATAAGCAAGAGTCATATGGTCTAGATAAAACAGCGGCCTTCAACCTTTTGGGCATCAGGGACTAGTTCTGTGGAGAAAGGTTTTTCCATGGACCAGAGGGGACATGGTTTTGCATGCTGCTTGAATCCCACAGATGGGGTTTCACTTGTTTGCAAGGACTGGTGCCAGTCCACAGACTGGAAGTTGCGGATCCCTGATCTAGAACAGTGTCCTTTAACCTCAACCATTTTAACATGCACGGCCTTCAATTCCCAGAACAGGATTGCATTGTCTTTGCAAAACGTTTCAGATATATCTTAAGATGCTTTCTGCATTTCCTTCTTGACAATTGTGTGGATCAAACTCTTCCCCACAAGGAAAAAAAAGTTATATATTCTTTGCACTTAACACTGTTCCACAATCTTATCAGTTTGCTTCATATTTTTGTGGTTCATGCAATATGCTTAGAGATTTGTCATGGTTTATAAAGTACAGTGGCCGGGTTTGCACATCGTGTTTAGCTCAAATTGAGGAGCCACGTTATAGCTTAGCATGACATTTTAATCTACCGGTTCTTCCTCTGGGTCAGCTTTCTCCAATCTGTGCCTTCCAGATGTGCTGCAATTGTAACTCTTCAAACTTCTAGTCAAGGCACAAATGTCATTTGAGGATTTACGGGACTCTAGTCAGTTTAATTATATGGATTCATTGATTATTATTATTTGTTTTGAGCTCTGGAAAATAGGTATTTTCTACTGTGTTAAGCCTAGAAGGTGAAATACACGTCTGTTTAAATGAAACCAGCTAACAAGACATAAATTACTTATTAGATTAATGAAAACTTTCCCCATATCTGTACATGTAATTTACGTGTAAACCTTTTCCCAGATCTGTACAATTAAAACGGACTTAGAACTTTATTTGTCAAGCAACAATAAAACACACCTTTTTTTTTTAAAGCAAGGGACATCTCAAAAGCAGTTATTTTCAGACAAGGGTAATGATCCACTAGGTGTAGTATACTGTTGGAAACATCTGAAGTGATAACATGGGCGTATCATAAGGAGATAAAGCATACTTGCAGCTTCTCCATTCAGGATCCATGATTGCATAAAAAGGTAGACTAGAAGTTTTACCACTGATGAACAGAATGCTCTTGTGTGGACCTGTGACCCATGTGCATTTTTGGTAAGCCTCAACAGTTTCATCCATCGATTGTTTACATCAGACAAGCCACCTTTTCTCAACACAGAGATGTCCAGATATATTGAATTTATGTCTTTCAAAATTCTCAATATAATCAAGGGAAATTCTTGAACCTGGTTGACCAGATCTCTCTAGAAGTATCAACTGTCTGACTTCATACATTCATTTCTATTTTTCTTCTTATGCTTTATTGGCAGCTTTTATCTTTTTATGCAATTATTTCTTTCAGAAACACTATTATCAGCCTATCTGGACTTTAGTTGGCGCTGGGGCAAAACAGTTGGCCCCTTCAGGACGTTCAACAGCAAGTGTTATTCCTTCAGGGGTAAAGTGGATCCAGTCCAAGGTGGAAAAGTTGGATCCAGACAACAACTGTGTCTATTTAGGGAACAATCAAAAGGTAGGCCACCCGTTGAAACTTGCTCATTTATCTGCTCAATTCAATCTTTCCTGCATAAACAATTGATAAAGAGTCTGAATACGTGAGATTTAGCCTTTGGGTTACTTATCAGTAATATTTAGTAGATAAATTAAATAGTTCTGCCATGTCTTCTCATAAATGTTTTTTTTCCAAACTTCTAAAAAACCTTTATGATGCTATTTATTTAGTTTTGCATTATCCTTGCCTGCAATATTCCATGAGGATGGGACAGACTGTTTGCATTTCCAGCATTTTGAGACCAACTCTCTATTTGAATAACCCTTGGTTCCCGTTAAGATAATTGTTTTCTGCTTTCTTTTTCAGGTATCCTACAAGTATTTGATTGTTGCTCTGGGGCTGCAGCTGAATTTTGAAAAGGTATTTACGATTTGATTGCGTAAACAGCTGTTAATAAGTATTGATAGGAAGCAGGGTCTAGTGGCTTGCATGAAAGTTCCCAAATTCTGAGCACAATGTGAAAAATAGAATTGTCTTCAACAAGGAAGCACTGTGGAAATTGTGCAACTGAGGTTGTGCAACAGTGAAAGAAATCCTTTAGAGACCTCTAGTGCTCTATCAGGAAATTGAATGTATCCAGGGACTTACCATGTTGTTGTGAAATGAGCTTGTTTTAATGGTGGATACACAAAGTGAACACAAAGATAATCACTAATTGGGAATTTTAGGAGGCTGTGTGAGTATAGCAAGATGTTTTTGTTCTGCAAGGATGCTAGGTTATAATTCAGAACTGGAAATGAGTTTATTCTGGGTTCATCTACCAAAAAAAAAAAGGTAGATGATGATGAAGATGAAACCCACAGCCAATTTTTTTTTAATTCATGTATTTATCCAAATCATGCTTCCTCTAAACTGAAATACATGATAGCTAAGGGAACTTAATCTCTCTTTGCTATACATCTCTCCTGTTAATTCAGCCAATGGTTTACAGTAAATGTAAGCCAATGTCAGTTTTACTCTTTATCTAGTTGAGATGTGATTTGATCTGAGTATTTTGCAAATGTTTATATATAAAGATAATATTCACAAATCAAATACAATCTGAGTATCTCTGGGATATGATCTTGGCTATAGGGGAGTCTGAGCATATGTATGGCAACATGCTAAACTTTAAGCTTACTCTGGTTGTAGTATGGTATGTTGTATGAACTGTGGTATTTTGATTTGTCGATGTTGCGCGAACAGAACCCACAGGTCAACAAAGCACTGCTAAAGGAACTATGACTAACATGATTAGTGAGGCAAGTTTAGAATTAAATAGGTTCCTGTATTTAAACAGCCCGCATGTTTAATCCAGTGAAATGCTTTACTGTTAATTTTGTCTTATTACAGATCAAAGGCTTGCCTGAGGGTTTTAAGTTTCCTAAAATTGGTTCCAATTATTCCATTCACACAGTGGAGAAAACATGGAAAGCTCTGCAGGATTTTCAGGAAGGAAATGCCATTTTCACCTTTCCAAATACCCCAGTGAAATGCGCAGGGGCGCCACAAAAGATCATGTATCTGACAGAGGCGTACTTGAGAAAGGTATGTACCAGCCACTGCCAAGCAGCGTGGTGAAATCGGGGGGCTTTTTAAAAGAACGCTTTATTTTTTTTCTTCTCATTTTCCCCAGACTGGAAAACGGTCCAAAGCCAAGATCATATTCAATACTTCTCTTGGAGTGATATTTGGTGTTAAGAAGTATGCTGATGCTCTATTAGAGATTATCAGAGAAAGAGATATTACAGTGAACTACAGATGGAACCTCGTGGAAGTCCGAGCAGATAAGCAGGAAGCCGTATTTGAGAACTTGGACAAAGCTGGTGAAACGCAAGTTTATCGGGTGAGCAAATGGAATTTTTCAGTGAATTTCTCTTGACTATTAATTTCGTTTATGGTTTAGGTTGCTTGTCTGTTTAGAACTGGCAAGGGGGAAAGTGTGGATGGAGAATAGGATGAGCCTTTTCAAAAGCACACCCACACAGCGCTATCCATCCTTAGGCGATAAAGACGTTAGAGGCAGCAAGATTACAGGCAGTTCTTGGTGAATGGTTTTAATTCAAGGCAGCCATCAGATGAAACATCACACAATTGAGCAATAGCAGTTTTCAGAAGTCCTTTTGCAGCTGTTAGCTCAGGACAAGTGTTCTCCTGTCCTCTCACAGCAGCCTCTTTTTTAACTCCCCTCATTCATCTGCCTCCCCCTCATTTTTGCCCTTTTGTCCAACCTGCTGCTTTGCTGCCCACATTTCATCTTCGCCATTATTTTTCCTTCCATTGCTGACCACTCATACTTGGCCTGGCCCTGTACAAGGCAGCTGCTGGCTGCTTAGGCCTTTTCTCTACAGTTAGGATGCCAAGAGTTCTAGCTGATCATCTAAAGGCCGTGTGAGTTCAGGGAGCCAATGGCAAGGACACAGATTGTTGGGGGCAATAGGCTGACTCGTAAACCGCTTAGACAGGGCTGTAAAGCCCTGAGAAGCGGTATATAAAAGTCTAAGTGCTATTGCTATCCAGTGGTAAATACCATTTGTTCAGTGCTGCTGTCAAACAATTATTGAACAAATATCTGTTAACTCTAAGCTGTTATCAAAGAAAGGACCAAACCTGGAAGAAAGAAACAGTTCCTCAGTTGCTTAGTTAAGGAACCTTCATCTCAGCTGGAGTTTGGCTGCATCCATCTGAGATTGCAGCTCAATCTCATTTGTATGGGGTTCTTGTTGCTCCCTGAGCTTGGTGACTTTCTTGCAGACGTTCATTACCCAAACTAGGTAACATCAGCCTGTCGATGTTACCTAGTTGGTAATGAGACATCTGTAAAAAAAACCACCATGCTTGGAGAGCACCAAGACCCCTCAATTCAACCCCAAACTACACATATTCTTTTCTATGGGAATCTCATTTGTTTTTCTTTCTCTGCTCCAGTATGAAATGCTTCATGTCACTCCACCCATGGGTCCCCCTGACGTACTGTTAAACAGCCCGGTTTCTGACGTCGCTGGCTGGGTGGATGTAAACAAGGAGACACTGCAGCACGTGAAATACCCAAATGTTTTTGGGATTGGAGACTGCACCAATCTCCCTACCTCCAAGACTGCTGCAGCTGTCGGTGAGATTCATTTTTAGATTATTGTACTTGCATTTTGGTCTCCTTGTTACAAGGCCAAAAGCCAGTTTAAAATGTTGAATCAAATCCCCTTGGCCTGAAAGTACCGTTATTTGGTCAATTTGGTCATCAGAGAGATCCCAATTAGGATTCAGTATGAGACATTTTTCGGTGGAATAGGGGAGAAAGAGGCCCTCATTGAAAAGTCACCAATGTCAGCAGATCATATAAATGGCTATTAGTGTTTATACACTATTTGGCTACTCTTGGGAACATTCCTAACATGATCCTAAAAATCTACCACCAACCTCAGAGTTAAACCGCTTAAAAATACATATATATAACTGCTCTCCTTTCAGCAGAAATAGGAGACAAAATAAAACATTTTATCTCTTCCACAGCTGGCCAGTGCGGTGTACTTGATAAAACGATTTCATGTATCATGAAAGGCAAAACTCCCACTAAGAAGGTAACTTTTCCTGAAAAGGAACAATATATTTGCTTTTGATCGGGACAATGGGCTTTTATTATGTTGGGGAAATATATTTGCAATGCAACATGCTAAAAATTTTAACTCATTGGACTGAAATTTTATATACCTCTCCAAACAGTATTGTAAAGCTGATAGCAAAATAATGGCAGGAATTTCTCTCCATGGCTTTTAATTTTGAAAACTGGATTCATCCAATGATAGTGAATTGAGATTAAAGAGAAAAATAATTTCTTCACACACTAAACTCTGTAATCCCTTAAATTTAAGAAGGGTTACCAGTTTGAATGATTTTAAAAGGGGATTAGACAAATTCATGGCGCATGAAGCTTCTTAAAGCATAATATGTAAGATACTATATGCTCTTCCCGTCCTAAAAGACATATATTTTTCTTATTTGTAGTATGATGGATATACTTCTTGCCCTCTGATAACCAACTACAACCGAGTAATCCTGGCTGAGTTTGATTACAATGCTCAGCCTTTAGAAACATTTCCATTCGACCAGAGCAAAGAGAGGCTGATAAGTTATCACATGAAGGCTAATATAATGCCCTATCTGTATTGGTATGGACTTCTGAAGTAAGTATTCTAGTGTACAATTCATACTATGTAGGGGTTAAAAGGAACTGACTTCCTGTACCAATTTTAACTTTGGCCACTTTCTACAAGAATAAACCACGGCCTCCCCTAGTTTTTCATATGTAAACATCAACTGAATATCCAGAAGTTATTGTCTTAGTCTGTTCCAACAAAATAGATTTCAGCACTTCGTTATTTAAGTGCGGGAAATCATATTGCTATGTTTAATGTCCATGTTTCCTTTGATTCTATTGTAACAAGCAGCAATGTTTACTCTTGACATAGTGCTACATTTAATTGCAGGAAATATTTAACAAGTCTAATTCTCTGTGAAGGTATAAATAAAACCCTTTTTTTCCCTCCTTTCTCACAGGGGATATTGGGGTGGCCCAGCTCCAGTGAGGAAAATATTTCACCTTGGGTTGAAGTAATAGTTGAAATCATCTTCTGCCAGCTACAAATTATGTAACATTAAAAAAAAAAACATTCAGAGATTCTCCACAGAAATTAATAAAATAACTTCTCTGTAGGAATGCAACCTTCAGAGTCCTCTGCACCTTAAAACACAGGTACAGTTTTTCCTTATTTCTGCACTTACAAAGTAGCAAAGTATTGCTCACTAAGCACAGCCAGCAGCTATATTTTTAGCAATGCCAAGTTGACAGAATTAGCTTCTGTAAGCTTCAGCAACTTGCCACTGTGGATGTATAACCTAAAATGACCCTAATTAACTTATCTCACCTCATTCATGAACTTTACATGGCTTTTTTTTTTATCTGTTGACTGAGTGTTTTAAGTACAAATTTGGTAATTGATACATCAAAAGTCCCTTGCTTTGTTTTAAACAGAAGGCATGGGTTTCTTCAATACTGAACAGAAAATACTACGACCTTACCCATTTGAATACAACAACTGTTATTCTGTTGTAAGAACAAATAGGAGGATTTGTATTACTAAATTAGCTTTCCGCATTGTTTTAGTCATGGTTTCTCACACAGGACCCTTTTTCGGTTGCAATGTCTCTGCTTAATTATAGCACTGTTTCTCAATGATTGGTGAAGTGTCATACCTTTGTGGACAGATAACAATTTTGCAAAGAAAAGGGACTGCTTCAGTATCCAACTGAGTAGCTTTGAAAAAGTCAGGTAGCTAGAGACCTCAAAAAGATCATCTTTTCCTAACTTGGCATATAAGGTCTCTGCCAAAGGGACCTATCCAGATGAATAAAAGGATACCTGTCTTGATATAAGCTTTCAGCTATCTGAAGACTGCATTAAGCAAAAATGCACAACTCCACAAAGATACCATAAAAAAAAGTAGTAGTTGTGTTTTAATCAAGGCCAGATTTTAGACCCTTACATTACAATCAGGATTTGTACAAAATCACCTTTAAGTCAGCATACACACACACACATCACACATCAAAACACAGTTACCGAAGAGATATCTTCTCAGGAGTGTCCCAGCCATTTGTTTATTGCTGTTAGAAGAGGGGGAAAAGTACGGTGAATGGGTGTTGCACATCTCTGTAAATACAGCAAAACTACCATCCTAGTCTCATACACCCAGACATTCCATTGAAGTCAATGGCACTATGTTCCAGTAGAAGTTTAGGAATTCACGGTAAAGAGAAAATAATTTTATTAGAAGTGCAACTTCAAATGGTCCTGGAATGACCGGTTGGTAAACAAGAACTACTTTTAGCATAACAGTACTATAATGTCTTTTTAAGGAGTACATACAAACCAGAAAATAGATTTTCAAAATCCAAACAAGCCACTGTACTGTGGAAGTTCTGTGGAACCATTTCAAATTAGCTTGGTAAAACAAAAACCCAGATTATTTTAATTGCTCTGGGTTTCAAATGGAACAAAAGCAGAGGGATCCTAAAGTGATTTCAGGGAACAAACATGGAAAGGCTAACCAATTCTCTTTATCTGTCCAATTCTCCACTCAGCAGTTTGCAAGCACAGCATTCCCATAAGCTAGTTTCCCAACTCATCGCCAATGTCCCAGTATGGCCATTCCACCAGCTCTCCATTGCCATCTGTTCTATTCTCTAGAATGCAACCCCTGAAAATACCAGTTCACTTAGTGTATACTTTCATGTTTCATGAATAGGCAGCAAGAGCAACCAGGGCTGTGGAGTCGGAGGAAATTTTTGGTAACTTATTCTGTCCCCCAATCCTAGCACCTTCCCTTCTCTCCCCAGTCACTAACGTCCTTGATCTTTTCCAAATTCTGTATCAAACCACTCTTCTGAAACAACCACGTTTTGATCTATGTCTAGAATAATCCCATCTTTATCAGGAAGCCTTTGAATACTACAGTAAGTGCTGAATTTTTAGATTTTTATAATCAATGCTTCCCCCCCCCCCCCAAAAAAAATGTTGCTAGGATTTCTTCGTATGTAATAATCTGCACGTGATTTGCTCCCAAGCCTTTAAGTAAAATACATACCTGCATGTGAATCAGTTCTTCTAAGTTGTTCTGGATGCGATTGTAAACGGTGTCAAAAAGTTCTTCCCTCGATTTTGTCCCATCCAAATGAACTGGAATATAAGCAGCACCATTTGAAAATAAGAACAATTTTGCTGGGCTCGGTATTCTTATTTTTCATTAGGTGAAATAAAGCTGTATTATTGTGGCTTGTTATTACAACAGCTTGTTCACAGTATACTTTGTTTAAAAACCAACATTTTATTATAAAGCTACTAACTTTCACTAAATAAAAACAGAGTCCAAACAACTAAGCAAAACTATTCTGACTTTCCAACCCAAGCAATCCCTATCGCTTTCATTTTCAGTCTGAAAAGCTGCAAAGTAAATGATAAACAGAACTAGCTGTAAACTGTTACAGTTTAAGTCATTTTTTTTTGTAACAGGCTATATTTGCAAACAAGCCTGGGAATGTTATTGAAAGACCTACATTTTGAAACACAATTATCCAACTTAGTGATACAAGAAAATCAAATTCAAAAGGGGCTTCCAAAATCCAGTTGAACTTACCAACGTCAACATTAAGGTTTTCCATCACCTTCTTATGTTTGATGTACATGGGCCAGACATGACCATCAAATAATCCAGGTGGATCAGGGACGGTGTAATTCCTTGAACTAGAGAAAGAAAAAAATCCATTTGAATTTGGGTTGTTTATGTAAATATTTTAAAGCTATCCAGTCCTTGTAGATATCTACCTCTAAATGCAACTTCTCAAGTCACAGACTTACCTTCTCCTCTTCTTACATTCTTCATAAGGAATAGAAAGAAAATAACGGACATCAAAAATATCGATCAGGGGTCTGAAAAGAAGAAAAATCTCTCAGGTTTTGTTACATAACAGAGCACAAGGTAGGAAAGTCCCATCTTGTGCATTTTATTTTTAACCATGTCTGTAAGCTTCTGAGAAAATCACCACCAGAAAATGAAGCCTTCCCCATAAGGGAGACATACTGACTTTGATGCACTTCAAATTAGGATTAGTATCTATTTTCTTACAAAATATCGAATGCTTTTTCTAAAGCCATTTTAAGTCAAAGTCCCGTATCGGTCACAACTGCACTTACATACCATGTTAAACCGTTAGGGTTTTTTTCGTATTCTGGCTGGGGAATTCTGGGAATTGAAGTCCACACACCCTAAAGTTGCCAAGTTTGTGAAACACTACCCTATCTACTCTCCAAAGTATCTTGGAATATTTTAGGTTTCATCTATATTTCAGATATATCTCATTTGTTTGGGTTTTTCTGGCTCTTCATTCAGTACAAATAAGCTTCTTGGGATTTCTTACCTACTTAAGTCTTTTCTTCATAGTTTATGCCCTGTAATAGGTCGGTTATCAGCTATAGGTTAAATTAAACCAAACATTCCCTCAAGAAAGAGCTCTTCTATGCTTCTTTCTATATATAATCTAAGAGCACTGGAACAAGTAAAATTTATCTGATCACCACCTGCTCTCATGTACATTGTACAATCAAAATGGTTCACCTACCACGCCTGTTGCATTATCTGTCAAATACTTGTTAAAAATAAACAAGTGTTAGCAGGTACTTGATTAGATATCGAAAGCTGGGACAGCCCTCAAGATATTTGAAACTTTTATTCGCCAGCCAAAAATATGACCAAAATACCAGGATCTATGGAACGTTCTACTATTGGAAGTTGTTGCCTTGACTTCAGTTACCTGTAAGTATAAAGTAAAAATCCTTCCACAATAAGAATATGAATGGTGTCATCGTTTTCTTCTAGGGTGCTGTTATCGAGTGTATTAATACCATGGGATCGCTCAAACTTGACTGGGTTTTTCCTCCAGGCACTGATGGTATTCATCATTGCATCCATATCCAAAGCACTAATAACTTAAGACAAAAGAACAAAAATGTTAGCTCCAAAGGAAGAGAGACAAACAGTGTAACGAAATATAAAACACCCTGATCTCAGGTGATCAAGTTACATTTTTATTCTTCCTTCTGTTCATTGACTAGTTCTGCAATAGAACTAAATCGTTTTTTAAATAATTACATGGATATAAATAGAACTTACCATCGTACTGTTTAAATCCATCTTCAACCTGTATCTCATCTTGGGGCTGAAACAGAACAAAAACTGTCTGCAGAGCTAGTCATAGATTTCCTAAGGCTAATTTTAAGAACAGCAAGATGGATAAAACAAATTTTAAAATGACTCCCTAGTAATTCAATGCTCATATTAAAAGATGATAGCTGAATTTTCAATAATTTATATAATACAGGGTCACAAGGCAACAATAAGTGACTTAACCCTTTATCTCATCACTAACAAATGCACACCTATCCTACTTTCAAAACACTAGTCATGCCAACTGTATATTAGGATCTTATCCAGTAACTACAGAAAGCCTTTATGTCCCAGTCCTCCAGAAGTAAATTGATATATGACAAAAACACATTAAAGGGATGACCAATATTTAAGACTTAGCAGAAGAACATTAAATTTCAAGTAGTTCATAAGATGTGAAAAACAAGAGATGTAAGATGTAAGATAGAGTTCCACTAATCGTGATTTTGCAAACCCGTGGAATTCAGAGTATTGATATGATGAAAAAGGATTGGAGAAAAATATAAAAAGATGAGACAATCTGCAAAGGTGCACAAAAACTTAGGCTGAATATAATCATTTAGAGGCAAATTATAGCTCCCTATGCATTTAAAAAAGCATCCCAATATCCAAAGAGGGTTTAGTACAAAGTAAGCAAAAAAGAGGGTTTCTTAATGTGCCATCTGGTCATTTTGTCTTTTATTCTACGCTAAGTGTAAGCAAACCAATGTGCATTTGAAAGGAATTATGAGCAAGCAATCAGAATCCTTAATCTCTTGCTGTTAAAACATAATTTATTGCCTCTGTTTATTCAGTAGATACTCCAAAAAGGGACAGGAACAATTCTGCCTAAATTATTCTTGGGAGTTATCCAAGCTCTATCTGTTATCACCTCTATCTGTTGAAAATGACACAGCACTTCCCATCAATTACATAGGCAGAATGTTAGACTTTAATTGTACTGAAATCATCACAAAGAATAAGGTCACATGCTAACAATCAGCACATTTCCAAAGATATCCTTTACCCACACGTTCCAGTCAGGAAGAGGAAATTCTATAATGGCTTTTGGATGCCTGACAAAACCAAACAGGATGAAAAGCAAACCAAAAAATTTTCCCCACCCACCTTGAAGAAGTCATCTTGATGGACCACACTGCAGTTGGGCAGCGATTGCGTGAGTTTGTTAGTCAAGGTGGTCTTCCCGCCATTCGTGATCCTAGGACGGGAATTTCAGATGATGGGTATGTATGTATCAGCAAACACAGCAAATCAAAACATTTGTAGATTACAGAAACTGGAATGGAGGATTTCTCAGGATGGAGAAAGTTTCAAGATGGGTGGAAATGAGACAGATTGGCCCACCCAGGATTGAAAGTAGACCAGAATCAGGTCTCTCCATTCCTGATTCACACACCTCCACTCTTTCATGCCATCTAATACTTTTCCTTGGGGAGGAAGATCGAAATAAGCAAAATAACTGGCTGTGCACCCTGATTTTTTCTAAATGTCTGGAATGGCATAGGGTCTCCTGCTTGAGCAGGGGGTTGGACTAGAAGACCTCTAAAGTCCCTTCCAACTGTTATTGTTTTTTAAAATTAGAATGCGGTTGCGCGGGCAATTATGGGAGCTTCTCGGAGCTCCCATGTTACACCTTTCCTGCGCGAGCGTTGGCTCCCTGTGGCCTTCCGGGTGCGATTAAAGGTTTTGGTTCTCACCTTTAAAGCGCTCCATGGCTCAGAACCCGGGTACTTACGGGACCGCCTGTTGCCACCATCAGCCTCCAACTGACCGGTGCGCTCCCACAGGGCGGGCCTCCTGGGGGTACCGATGTCGCCTGACGGCCCCGAGGGTTCGGGCCTTCTCTGTGGCTGCGCCCTCCTTATGGAATGAACTCCCGAGATTCGGACCATTACTGACCTGCGAGCTTTCCGACGTGCGTTAAAAACTCATTTTTTCCAGCTAGCCGGCCTGGCCTGGCCTGGCCTGGCCTGACACCTCCGGGTTACTTTTAATTGTTGGTTTATTTTTAAATTTTATAATTGATTTTAACTTATTTTTAACTGAAATTTTTTTAAAAAACGTCAGCTCATTTAATTATTTTAAATTGATTTTTAAATTTTGTCTATGTATTTTTTTAGCTGCTGTACACCGCCCCGAGGCCCTAGGGAGATGGGTCGGTATATAATTTTAAATTAATTAAAAAATTAAATAATTAAATAAAATAATTAATTAAATAAATAAAGCCACCCCACGAGCCACATTCGGTCTCAACATGAAACACGAGGTGGCTGCACCATCTGGTTATCAATTGCATTAGATCATCCCTGGAGAAATGGGGGAGGGGGGAAGTGGGAAACCCTCCCTCCCCCCCCCGGAGAATTAATGCATTTTTAAGCCCCCCTCCCCATCTTTGAGAGTTAATACTTTTTTTCTGTTTTTAAAGAAAAGCAACAATGCAGACTGCTTGCCGGGGAAAAAAGCAGCAGCTGCGCCGGCGGCAACAGCTGCAGCGCAGAATGGGAGCCCCGCACGTGGAAGCCCGAGGAAGGACCTCCCCACTGCGCAGGCGCGAAAGCACCCCGAGGCAAAGCACCCCTCCTCCTCCTCCCCCCCCCCTTCGTCCTTCTCCTCACCCGCCGATGCCGAGGATGACTTTCATGGTGCCGCGAGCGCGCTGGCCTCACGAGGGTTCCGCGGGAGAGCCCGGCGATGGAAGAGGAGGAAGAACCGGGAGGGAGAGAAGAAAAAAAAAAAAAAAGGAGCCACGAGCGTCAACTGCCGAGGGGAGCCATAGCGGCGGAGACAACGGCGACGAGGGAGAGAAGTCGACCGACCGCGCTCCCGCCAAGCCCTGAGGGGAAAGAAGGCGCCGCAATCGCCCGCGCGGACCCTTACACGCCCCCCTACGCATCGCCCGCCTTCTGACGCGCTGGGGCTCCCGCTCATTGACGGAGGGTGCCGCCAATCGACGGTCTCAAAGCGCCGGCTTTTCTCTCCCCCCCCCCCAAGTTTTGCCATCCAATAAAGGACTGGAAACGAGGGCAGGCTCGCTGTGATTGGTCAATTTGGCTGTTGGCCCAGCCCCCCCTTCTCTCTCTCTCTCTCTCTCTCTCTCTCTCGTACCCGTGTGTGGTGCTTGTCAGTTGTATTCTTAGGCGGATGCGACGCCTTGGTCGGTCCTTTGTTTAAATACGAATTGTGAGGGAAATTTCCATCCAAAAAATATACAAAAACCCAAGCACTAAAGTTATCGGCCTTGACAAAGTCATTATTGCATATTTCTTTTGAGGGAAAAGCCTCTAGGTTCGTGTATCACACTTATTCATAGAATATAAATATTGCTGGACCCATTTTCACAACCTGCTTGGCCATAAAGTATAAGTTAACTGCCATAGGGGATATTTCATACGAAGAAACAGATGTTGGCCTAATGTTAGGAGTGCCAGAGCTGTGCTGCTATAGTAAGAGGTGGCACTAGGTGGCAGGAAAGACACTGGGTTTTTTTAATGCCTTGCTGCCATCTGTTGGACTCTGTGCACATGTGATCTAGATGTTCAGTAGGTCTTTGTGAAATAATGGACATAATTTGGCCAGGATTGTTTGTAACTGCTTGTTTTGAGTTCTTGACTCTTCAATGTGTCTTAATGTTTTACTTTTTCAAACATCAGCATCTTCTCCAATTATTTTTTGCTTTAAGTGTCCAAAACAGTGGCTTTAGCATTGTTCCTTGTGCTTCCTGTGGACAGTCTGGTTTTACTTTATAGAGCAGTTTTACTTTATAGAGCGGTGGTTTTACTTTATAGAGCAGTTTTACTTTATAGAGCGGTGGTTTTACTTTATAGAGCAGTTTAGTATGTGTCCATGAACCAGGCCAAAGACTGGTGTGCAAAATAAGCACACAAAACTTTGTCAAGTCAGATTGCCTTCTAGATTTGTTCTGTGTCTTTTTTAGAACTCTACAGTACTTATTAAACTATTTGTAAACTATAAATGTGATTAAATAAACAAGAACCTGCAGTAACTTGGATATCAACGTATTTATCGATCTACTGTGTTTTCATGGATCAGTCAGTCTACAGTAGAACACTCTTTGGTATTCTTGCTGCTACAGATTAACAAAACACATGGAAATTAAAATAGCTCAATCCAAATTAGTTTATGATTTATATTAGATGAACTTATCCATTACTCCTTCATAGAAAATATATGTTTTAAATGAATCTTCTGACCAAGGTTATGATGGTTATGATACTGGTACCGAAGAGGCAGCAGCAAATAACCTGAAAGAAACAAAGAAGAAAAATACTGTTTATGAAAGACAGATTTAATAAAACAGGGTATCCTGCAGGCCTGCATAGATGACTAGAAATTCAGTGATTGGAACATCTTGATCTGCTGAGTTCTGACTTGCAGGTAGCAATTAAAAGCAAAAGGACACTCACATAATGTTCCTAAATCAGTCTCTAGAGTAGAAAATATTTCTGTGTTTATGTATTTTCAAAACTGATGATAGGTAGGCTGTAGGAAGGATTCACCAGGAACAGTGATGTCCAAATGCAAGGTTAGGAATGAGTCTTAAAGAGAAAAATAATCAGCTGTGAAAATGGCTCCACCCAAAGAGCAGTTATATTAAAGGGAAGATGTAAGAGTGGTGATTGGATAATTTGGAGCTTGTATAAGACCAGGGGTTGCGTGGTAGCCTTTGTTTTAAGAAAGTGAATGTTTAGAGAAGTGATACACTTTAAGTATTGTGAGTTCTTAATCTCCTATTGTGTGTGTTGTAATATGTTTTATTGTATTTTATAAAATAGAGGTAGTAATAGGCTCGGGATATAAAATGTGGATGTGTCTTTCTTTATGGTCAATAGTACAAAAACAGCTTCTGAAAAAAAGTTACAACTTTGTTTTTTTATGTTATGCTTAACTGTTACAACTGTGAGCTTAATATAATTCGGTTGAAAAGACTTGCATTATTGTTTTGAAATAATTAGGTACTAGAATCAGGTTTGAACTTTATCCAAGACAGACTTTAATAGCTACATATTTGTTATAAGTTCTCTTATGCAAATATTTGTATATCTGTTTGAATAACTATGCAAAAAACAGTTTACTAAGTATTTTAACAATAGAATAGTCTAAGTAAAAAGCATGACTACTTTTATAGGACTCTGTGGTATAGTTTGCTTTATTATGTTTGAGTGAATATAGTTCATCTGCTTAATCATGGCTTATCTACAAAGGTTGATTTTATTAGTAGTTTAAGCCACAAACTATATTAATGTATGTTGCATGAACTAGTATAGTCACTAGCTTTGATATGAATCTGTAAAATTCATATCTGTAAAAGTGACCTGATTTCATGCAAAATTAAGTATGGGGTTTTTTTTGTATAAGTGGGATAAGTAGCATTCTAAGATCTGTTAAAATATTGCAAAAAAATCAATAGCACGTTCCCTAATTATGGCAATTGCTTTAATTTTTAATTCTAGAAGCTATTACCGTGTGCTAGAATGACAGAGTTCCTGGTTTGTTTTAACTGTTGCATTGGAGTTCAGCCTCAAACAGTGAGTTTGTTTTACTTAAAAATGTACATGTGTATTTCAGAGAGCAATCCAAGGTAGTATACTCAAATCATCATATAGGATATGGATTTAAATAAAAAAATACAATTTAATTTTTAAATATATTAAAATACAGCTAGAAGATGACTAGTTAAGCTCCAGCCATTTTATATTGGTATTAAATTCAAGGCCTATTTTATGGCAGACTTTAAAACACAGAGCTTGGCTATAGAGGGGGGGGGAAACAAAATATTGGAATAGGAAGTCTGAAATAAAATGCTACTGTAAAAAGAAAATCAGCATATTCTGTTGTCTCCATTGCTCACTCCTTTCTTCCTCTGTTCCCCAATCACTTAGACCTATCTTGCTTATTAGCAATGGATAAGGATGAAATAATAAATTATTAAACTTGCATGCTATGTGACTCTGGATGGCAACATCATGAGGCATGTTTAAAAAAAACTTTGCCAGACCATGTGCATGCAAAGAAACAAGACCAGACTATCTCTATTGTGAATATTAAAATGAATGCAGATTCAGGAGTTATGTATCTTGCAGAAAATGGAATTTCCATCACGCTTGCATTAATAGATTAATAGATTTTATTTATTTCTACGCTGCCCATCTCATTGCTGAAGTAACTATGGACAGCTGATAGTAACAGAATAATTATATCTTAAATTATAAAAGAACTAGCAAAGATTGACTTTGTTTTTCTGTTCTCTAAAGAAGAGACTCGACCGAAAAATGATAGGAGAGCCAATGAACTTTGTTCACATCACTCATTTTGGAACAAAAGAGATGACCAGCAACCCCCCATCAGTAAGTATGTCAGGGAGAGAAGCAATAAAGTGTTACATTTGGCTTCTTTATCAATGTTTAGGTATGACTGTCAAGGTATATAATATGAAATATAACTTACTTTATTACAGCTTCAGCATATCACTTATATCCAAAATTAGATTGGACGTACATAAACAATATATGAAAGTAGATTAAGTGATATTGAGGGTAAGGGGATAGGAAGAAATAACATTTTTCTTACTCTAATCTCTCTAAATATTTGTGCGATGCACCCATGTTTCCAAAAATCCCACTTCGCTTAAAGGTATGTGGCTTCCCTTACAGAGTTACCCTTTGAATACATTCCTGCTAATAATTTTCTAGGTAAACATGCATTAAAGAAAATGCATCGTTGTCATAAAACATTATGACTAAAATGTGTAATGAAATTTATATCTAAGACTTTAGACTTAGAGAAAATTAAGAAAAACTTAATGTTAGACCCATTAGTAATTACAAAAAACATGGTGAAATTATTTTAAGGTGCAAAATATACTATATAATGCTAGTAGCACTAATCAGCCTTTTATAATCTTATGCTTTTTCCAGGTTGGGCATATTCAGGAACGGATGAATTCCAAAGGAGGCTACAGCAACAATTCTATGAACCCGCAGATTTAGAAGGTGTTTAAATTAGGGGTCCAAGTAATTAACCAATCTCTTCAGATAGAAAGCTTTATATTTAAGTTTATTACTGTTTGTATGCTGCTTGTAAACTGCTAAAATAAGTCCATTTTATTCTGTGACAGTCTATACAAACTGGGTATCTGATTACAAAACTATAAAGCTGTGTTAATGTTAATGGACAGCGCCATGTTTGAAATATGTGCTAAATATAGTATTCAAAGTACTACACGTAACTACAGTTTTAATTCATGGCTCTCTCCCAACTATAAATTTTGGGGTTTTAAATTCTGTGAGGATGATGAAGAAGCAAGGTTAATATTCTGTTCAGTTCTGACTTCTATAAAACACGCATAGAGAATTCTATCCATCTTGGGAAAATGATCTTCAGTCTGATTTTAGGCAAGGATTATTTAATCTGGTGTAATTTTTCTGAAAAAAATTATGCTCAACAAGACGTTTAAGTACTTTAGAGCTTATTTTTTACTCTAAGATTAAATAGCTTTTTGCTGACCCTCAACAAAATGAGAATAAAAGATTTGCTCTGTTCTGTTAATATATTTCTTGGGCTATGAGTGGGAGCCCATGCTATGCCTTAAGCTCTACTTTGTTATGACAAAAACTGAGTATCTGAAACAGTTTTTTGCATCGCAGCCATGCTAGATGCCCTGAAAAGCTTTGTGATGTGTTGTCAGATAAAAGGATTAGGTGAATAATAATGTAAAAATTGACAATGTTATTGGTGTGCTTTTGAAATAGGACTGGGATAGGATTCTTGCTACTACTAGGAACTGCAGAATATGTAAGGTGTGTGATGAAAATCTTTTAACAGTGGTTGCTTCTGTTCTATAATTCAAGATTTGTTATTTACCCAGTATTGCTTAGCTATATTTTCTCTTCTACCATTGGAAGATAGGTGCACACTCTGAATTTACTGAGTTCTGTCCCAAATGAATCCAGAAACGTTTGTCGGAATCAAAGTCAATCAATTTCTTGTATTATTAATTCTTGCCTGAAAACAGTAGTCTAGCATCTGTATAATTTAAATTGTAGTGGTCAATTTTTAGTTCATGAGACAAAGGGTATTTGTAGAACAGAACTGAAGCATTCTACTGATGTGCCCAAATGTGTATATAAGCTGTCTCAACCCCATTTCAGCTGCATGAAGTGAAAGCAGAGGGCTGAAGTCCTAGATTTAATGGACCCTCTATTATTGGAAAATAAACTTGCTTTAAATAGATGGTGGTCATTCATTTTATTGTAGAGGTCTTCAAGTTTTAAAATAGGCATTTTTAACAAGTGGACCTGCGTACAGTTTTAAGTTACTAAAATGTTTGTGTGACTATTCAGAATATCATTTCTTCTGCAGAAGGCGTCTATATTCTTATAAAAACAGATCAAGCATTTGACAATTCTTGTGATGTTCATCCTTTGTCCTTGACTATTAATATGTCAAACTATTGAGTGCAAAAATCTAAGGTTTACATTATGGATTAGAAGGTGCTGTAGCAATGAATGTAGTACAAATGGAATTAAATAACATAGGTCAGGTACTTTTCAAAACACTTTTGAAAGCCCAGTTTGGCCTTGCATTTTTTTAAGGCTGCTTTAAAATAAGCCAGTGCAAGTGCTGCTCCTTCGTTGTTTACCAAATGTCTCAATATTGTTTCCTATAAAGATTCAATGTTATTGACTGAATTGCAAAATAAGGCTGAAACTGGCAGAGTGCTCTATTTAGGGGAGAGAATAGGGCAAAATGGCAGCATGGTGAATGCTACATGGGGACAGCCAATTAGGTTTTATTAGAATACACCAAAAACTGGTAACTTTTTTAGAAACATTGCCCAAACAAAAAATTAAGCACTGGCTGTTTAAATAGTTCACAAGTTGCTCAGTTGTGGCTTAATAGTTGGACTTGCACATTAGTGCTCTCTAGCTATCACAAGTCCCATTGATTCCACTTGTGTCTGAATGTTACCTAACACATCCGAACGGCTGCCTTAAATGTCATAATTTAGTCTACATGTCAGGAGCAGGCTAGTCATGTGCTCACTTCCTACAGCTGACAATTTCTCTCCTACCAAAAATAAACCGAGGTTCCTCCCTGTAGCAACAGGGCCTTGCTGGGCAGCGAGTCAGATCTTGCACAAAAAGAGAGCTGTTGTAATTGCCTGTGAGAGCGGGGCAGTGAATCCGACAACCTCCCAGTGTGTCAGCAAGGCAGAATAGTGGGCAGCCAAGCCAGCCCTTCATGGTTCAGAAAGAGTTTTTAATTGCAGGGTTGTGGAAAGGCAAATGAAACCATTAATTCTGCAGGGAAAATTAATATCATAGACCGGGAACGTCTAGTAACAATTTTGGGGAGCTTAAACTAAGATCTTGCCCAAGTGGCCCCAAAAGACGGCACTGTACAAGTAGTCCTTGATTAACAACAGTTTAGTGACCAAAGTTACAACATTGAAAAAAAGGGACACGACCATTTTTCACACTTATGACCTTTTCAGCACCCTCATGCTTTACATTCGGAAGCTTGGCAACTGGTTCGTATTTGTGACCATTGCAGCATCCAGGGGTCCTGTGATCCCCTTTTTCAATTCAATTCAAATTTTATTTGTCACATGCATAATTATACAAAGTACAACACGCAGTGAGATGCTTCTGCAGCCACGCCGGACCCTAAAAATAAAAATTAAATAATTAAGAAAGCAAGGGGAACAGAATGTCTGTTGTTCTGACCACAGTGTTCATCCGGCTCTGTGGTCCCATGGCTACTTTGCCGCTTTCCGCCAAGCAAAGTCCAGGGGGAAGCCAGATTCACTGAACCAAGATTCACTCATGAACAACCGTGGCAAAAATTGTAAAATGGGGCAAAACTCACTTAACAAACCACCTGGCAACAAATGTTGGGTTCAACTGGGGTTGTAAGTCAAGAATTACCAATACTGTGGCATCCCTTAGGATCCTCCCCCCCCCCCCATCTGACCTAAGGGATCATCAGGTAGATCCCTTGGCAGGCTTCCTGCCCTGCAGATTTGATTGATTGATTGATTGATTGATGGG
>JAEANM010000740.1:0-32684 GCA_017656035.1 Myanophis thanlyinensis
AATAAATAAATAAATAATAGAAAAGGCCTGAAGGGTAACTTTTGCTGGCCATTTGGGAATATCAGAGGTAAACATTTCTTTGGGCTATTTTGATTCTCAGTATGTAGGATTTAAAAAAATAACATTCAGTATCAAACTAGAAAGAACCATACTAGAAAGAACCACAGATGATGGTTCAAACTAGAAAGAACCACAGATGGTGAAAGGGCATGAGATGCGTCCACAACTTTTGATCCAGGATAGCAGTATTGCAGATGGGGATGGCAGCAGAAGAAAGTTGAACTCTGTGGGGAGGTAGCAGGCACCCTAACCTTAACCCTACCCCCCATCTGTCAACAGCAAATCCACTCTTTTGAATTGTTTCTACTTCTGACTGCCTCCAGTGGACTCATCCCCTCTGTTCCTGGCTCAAATCCACCTACCCACAGCTTTTAAAAGGATTATTAAGCTTCAGTTGACTGGCTCATGCACAATCCATTATTTCCGTTCCTTTGCCTGTTTGAATTGCAAGAGGGTATGCTAATTAGAGGAACAGTATTTCTTTGCTTAAATTTTAGCAATGTCTAAACCATTTTTAAATGACTCTGGGCAAATTATAAAAATATGAACATCAAAAAATTCACTGTGAACAGGACAAAAACTCTTGAAAGTCTACAGTTTGTGTTAAAATATACTTGACAAACCTTCTGAAAGGAGAATGCCCCAACCAAATATATTCACCGCATATATGGAGCAACATGAACCATCTAATCTAACATATTAGACTAACACATCTCCGAAAAGCAGAAGATGTTACTAGGCCTTCTGAAACTGTGAAACTGGAGTCTAGCTTTTTTTTTTACTGTGCTAAGAGAGATAAAGTAAGAAGATGCATGTTCAGCAGCTATAATCCACAATAGTCAGCTCTTGTGGCTCTTATGACCCTGACAGAGGATTTTTGCTGATGTGTGCACCCTAGTATTTGTTCATTATAAATCTCATTACCTGTCCTTCAGGACATTTCCTAATAGATCCAGAAATTCAGTTTAGGCTAGTCAATAAATATCTGGTAAATGCATTCTTGCTGGAAATATAATACTATTACTAGATGTATAAACAGTTGGGAAAACATTTATAATATTAAGCATTATTATTGCTAGGTATTGCTTGTTAGGAAATGGGAGGAATACACTTATCAACCCAGTTGAAATTCACATTTCATTAAAAAGAACGATTTGTCCGGGATGATATAAGGTCTCCTTCCATGGACAGGGGATCGGATTAGAACAGCAGCTCCCAACCTTTCTATCTTGGCGGCCAGGTGTATGTGTGTGTGTATGTGTGTGAGTGGCTGCTGCATGCATACACACCAGCTCCATTGGTATGAGCGGTGGCAGGTGCACCCTTCACTCACTTGAATGGAGCTTCACACACGAGCAGAAGGCACTTGGTGCTCACAAGTGAAACTTCACTCATGCGAGTGCTCACACACAAAGCTCCATTCACACGAAATGGAGCTTCGTGTGCGAGCACAAGCGCCTTGCAATCCAGTCCCCTCCGCTTGTATGAGTGGAGCTTCATGTGCAAGTGCCCACCACTTGTGGGAGTGGAGCTTTGCGTATGTGGATGCACTTGCCCATCGCTTGCATGGCCTGGTTTTGAACCGGCCGGGGCCCAATATTGGGCCAGGGCCTGGGGGTTGGGGACCCTTGGATTAGAAGGCTTTCAAGGTCCCTTTTAGCCCTATGAAGATACAATGGAGAGTGACAGATTTGAAGAGGGTCTGAGTTGTAGTTTGTATCCCTAAAAACCTTGGGATAAACAGAACAGAAAGATAATTTATCTCCTGGTTGTATTATTTTGATTTTTATTAAATCCAGTGTTTTGTTTCAAGTATTGGTGAGCTTAGTTTAAGGTAAACCGGAAGCATCACTTAAATATCTTTTATCATTTACATGTTAATATCTCTGATTAAAGCAAAGTAAGCTTTAATTTAGACCATTTGTAATTCCATTTAGAAGGTAAGGAGGGATTTTTTTTATTAAACAGATTTCTATGACTGCCCTTCTAACAATCATATTCTGAGCAGCAATGCAAGAGACATAAATAGGTATTATGACATTTGACACCAAAATTCTGGATATTGTCCCCTAATGCTTTTGGAAAAGAAGAGAAATGCAATTTTAGACTCTTATAGGCTTGGGACGCATTAAGAAAGCTAATCAGAAGTCTGTAGGCAACACCTTTTGGATCTCTTCAGTATGAGTCTCCACTCTCAGACTGTGTCCCGCAGGAAACCATAGTTGCTGGTATCAAAATCCAGGTCTGAAACAGGATTGAAATGGCTGGAGATAATACAAAGAGCTTGGAATTAAATGTTGCCTTAAAGCAGTTCAGACTAATGTTCTCAGGCACAGCCAAATCAGCTTTCTATCAGATGCAGGGTAGGACAGGGTGAAAGGCTGAGGCTTTTCACATCATCTGCTATCTGGTCTTCTGAAGTAATGTAGTCCAAATACAAGCTTATCTTCTCAGTGAGAAGTAGATTATAGCTTTGGGAGTCATTGGGATTATCCTGATAAGTATTTGTACAGTATATCTAACTGGAGAAAGGATGTAAGCTTTTCCCTCTAAAATGTTTTTCAGAACTGAGGATATTTTCCCTTTGGGAACAAGGGGTACCTGTTTTGTTTAAGAGAGTGAGGTACAGCACTTTGCTTATCTCTTCCCATTTTGTCAGACCTTTTTGTAAGAAAGGGTTACTCGGTAAAACATTCATCTTTTAAATCTTCTGTCTTCTGTGATGTCTTTTTAATATCTGTTGCAAGTATCCAGGTCCTGATACACTCAAAGCAGTTTTCAACCAACTCAGATGTCTACTTTTCCCCTACATTTTACACAAACAGCATCAGCACAGGCCCCAAAAGTACACAGGAAAAACTAGTGACAACTTCACGTGCTCTCTTTCTCGTGTTATCTGTCTCACCCTCTACCAGCAGTGCCCCACACCCAGCCATATGTACACATGCATATATGCACATGTTTTTAAACAGGAAGATAACAGCTAATAAAAACTAATATAAAATAAGGAAGAAAAAGAAAGCCAAGAGCAAAAAGTGCAAGAAAAGAAAACAAATAGAGGCAAAATAGAAAAAAACATATATAAAGAAATGGCTTTGATATTCTTCACAGCAGTTGTCAGTACAATTATAGTTTAACTTCATGGTCTAAAATTACATCATGATTAGATTAGATTAGAATCCTTTATTGGCCAAGTGTGATTGGATGCACAAGGAATTTGTCTTTGGTGCTTATGCTCTCAGTACATAAAAAGAAAGGTGCATTTCTTTCTATAATCAAGACCATAAATCACATTTTTTTTAATTTTTACACAAAATATCCATAAAACTTTGGATATTTTTGGCCACCTAATGAGAAGGAAGGACTCACTGGAAAAGAGCCTAATGCTAGGAACAATTGGGAGCAAAAGAAGGGGACTGCAGAGAATGAGATGGCTGGAGGAATTAATGAAGCAGTTGGCCTGAACTTAAATGCCATCCGGGGGATGGTAGAGGACAGGAAGGCCTGAAGGAATGTTATCCATGGGGTCGTGATGGGTGGGATACCACTTCGCAATAACAACAACAATAATCCATAAAACGTTTCCAGTCGCTAATAAGCGTAGATGATATTTTATCCACTGAAGGAAGTTCATTTAGCCATTTCAGTAAATTTATCAAGCATTGTTTCATAGTGGGCCTGCCGAAACTTTCCATTTCTGTGCATATAATAATCTTGCTGCAGTAATCATATATTGAAATAATCTTCCTTTTTAACTGTTTATCCATTAGTCCTAAAAGGAAAAGTTCTGACTTCAGTTGAATATTCATCTTTAAAATCCTCTGTATCAAAATATGTATTTAAATCATTTTTTTACAAGTCCACCAAGCACGATAAAGTATCCCTTCCTGTTGTTTATTTTTCCAGCATACATTTGAAGCGCTTTTATACATTCTAGATAATTTTTCTGGCATTATAAGCTGACACAATATATGATTAAAAAATCTCTTTAAGAATATAACACAGTGTAAATTTCAACCCTTTTAATCATATATTTTCCCATTGGTCCATCTGTGTATTATAGCCAAACTTCTTAGCCCACATTCTTTAACTTATTCTTCTCTGTTTCAAATTTTACTTATTTATTTACTTCCCACCTTTATTATTTTGATAAAAATTCAAATGCTACCATACCTAATATGTCTTTTTCTTCCTATTTTCCTCACAACAACTCTGGGAGGTGAGTTGGGCTGAGAGAGAGGGACTCACTCAGCCACACCTAAGGCAAGACTAAAACTCACAGTCTCCTGGTTTCTAGGCCTGTATCTTAACCACTAGACCAAAAAGGCTCTCTATTCTACATTTTTATCTACATCTCTTTATAGATTTTAGTAATTACATGTTCATCATCAGTGCACACTTGTAACTTTAAATTCTGTCTTACTCTGCTCCACATCATAAATCTTTTGATTCATTTTAATCTTTCTGATGAATGTAAATGGGAAAACCATTGACAATTGTATTCTTCTACTATTAATTGCTCTCTTGATTTAGTTTTAAATTCCCCTTGATGGCTTTCCAATAATTTCTGATACATCAACCATTTGTCCTTGTCTGCTGTTTCTCTTCTATAATAGGTTTCTTGAGCTGAGATCTATAACGGTGTTTTGTGCACAACCCTGGGTTTATATCTATTCCATATGCACAATATGGCATGTCTAATAAAATGATTTTAAAATCCAAATTAACTTTATTGTACCATAAATATCCATGCCACCTACTGTAAATGTCAGGCCGTGACCAAGAAACCAAAAGTTTCTCATTTCTCAGTAACATCCATTATTTCATTTATATCAAACAACAAACAGAAAAATGCAATTTCAAATATGGTAAATCCAATCTTCTTTCCTTTGTATCTTATAACACTTCATATTTGACTTAAGATTTTTCCTCCTTGCTATATGAATTTAGATGTATCTTTTTGCCATTGTTTAAATGGTAAACAGATGTCAAAAAAGGTATTATCTGAAACAGAAGCATCATTCTTGGCAAAGCATTCTCCCCAAAGTGACAGTTTTAATTTCTCCTACTTTATCACATCCTTCTTAATTTCATTCTATGTTTTAACATTATTATTTTCAAATAGCATGCAACTTATATTTGTCATAATAATAATACCCAGGTACTTTACTTTTTTCTCAACCTTAAAATCAGTTTTTGCCATCAGTTTATTTGGACTTACTTATAATTTCGTATTTTTTGTTAACATCTTTGTTTTCTGATTATTACCGATAGTCCTTGACTTACAACCATTCATTTAGGGATCATCTGAAGTAACAACAGCACTGAAAAAAGTGACATATGACCATTTTCACACTTACAACAGTTGCAGTGTCCCTAGGGTCATGTGATCAAAATTTGGAGTCCTGGAAACTGGCTTGTATTTATTACGGTCGCAGTGTCATGGGGTCACATGACCACCTTTTGCGAACTTCTGGCATGCAAAGTCAATGGGGAAGCCAGATTTAGTTAACAACCATGTTACTAACTTAATGACAGTGATTTATTTAACAACTGTGGTAATAAAGAATGTAAAAGGGACCAAAGCTTAACAAGTGTCTTGCTTAACAATGGAATTTTGGAGCTCAATTGTGGTCACAAGTCGAGGACTACCTGCAATCTAAAAACCCTGTAACATACCAAAATCCTCTAACTTCTTCCTTAAAGTTTCTATTCTTCCTAATGAATCTTCTAAAATTTGTACTTTGCAGAGCGTTTCAAACTCCCTGGCCGCTCTATGTCCGACTTCAAAGTGTCTGTTTTAAAAAAATGTGACTTTAATTGTGCCATCAAACGAAGCATTGCTGAAGCCATAGACATAAAGTTTTCAAAAGGTCTCAGTTACAGTGACACAATGAGTTTTTAATCCACTATACTTGCTAATTGATGAAGATGCTAGTACTCAGTGTCACATGTAACCTGTTATGCATGGTTATGCATCTGCATAACCAACCTGTGTTCCCTTTCCTCATTCCTCATTTAAACACCTCATCTGTCCAGCCACTCTATGCAGGTGATGAGCTCAAACTTGCAAAGGCAGAAAAGGTGTTAGATTCCTGTGTTTTTTTTTCTCAGGCAGATCAAAATTTTCCAAAGCCTGTTTCAGACCCCGTACTAAAAAAAACAGTAACTGGATCGATTTGGGGTTGACTGTAATTTTTCTATATGTATCTCCGATAAGGTGCATCTATATTCCAGGGCTAGCTCAACCATTAAAATTCACAAAAGGCTCTCCTGCTCCCACAGTTGCCAAAGGGATTGTTGAGAGCACACTTTAAAAACCGCAAGGGCTTTATTATGCATGTTGTCATGATAGGCTCTTATTTATTTTCATCTGGATACTGCAGATTCTGCACAAAACTGAAAGCGGTGAGTTGGCATAAAGCTAAATTTGAATAAAAAAATAAGCTATGATTTTTCTTATTACATAATAGCAAGACAATTTAACTGCTGCAGAAGGCAATATAGCTGTTTCCATAACTGAGTTGGACTATTTTTGTAGGTAGGTCATTTGTTGTTAGAGTGGAAAGTATAACATATGGATTAGTGACTAGAGAACAAAATGACCAGCATATATACTAAATCTAAAACGGAAGTGAAATCTTTACCAAAAGTCGAACTTTTACACTGGGTTGTGAAGGTATAATAACAACTATACTGGAGAAGAACATCATAGCAGGACATGGCCCGTGGATCTCGCAAAAGCAGAGGTTTTTTTGCCTTCAGTAGCGAGTTCTGGAATCTGTCCATCATTTGCCACAGAGAGGCATGAAACGGAGATAGGGGAGTATTTTAGCACTGGGCCATGGGAAAGGTAGATGGTGGGAGGGAGACAAGTGTTCACTAACCTGCTTACAAACCTGCTTTCTCATCCCTTTACAGAGCTAAGTCCCAGCTGTTTGGTTTTTTCCTTTGGCATTTTCAAATCCCAGCAAATTAATAAGCCCAGGGGGAGAAAGAAGGGACGGCACCCCATCCACCCACCCCGTTTCTTTTCCACCTTGAATTTAAATCTCTCTTCTAGAATTAAAAGAATTCAAGCTGCTCAGCAAGCAGAAAATATTCTCTAAAGACTGAAAAAGAAACCAAAACTGGAACATATTTAAATCAAAAAGATCATATAAATCATTTGCTTTTGGGACTATTTCACCTATAGAGTGTTTACTATAGAAATATTGCCTTTTTTAGGATGTTTGTAGGTTCTTGGAAAAACAGTCATGCAACTGCTGCTTTTTGTTGTTGCCAGTCAGTGTCTGATTTTTGTTTTAACTCTGAACATAGGCAGAAAGCAGAAGTCATTAATACATTTTCCTATTTTCTTTTTCTTTTTCCAGATCATCAGAAATTAGAGCGTGAGGCTCGAATCTGCCGGTTATTAAAACACCCAAATATTGGTAAGTGCCATTGCAACAGACCTTCAAAGGAAATAAAACTTGTCACAGTCTTCTCTCTTGTGAGAGTGGTGAGCCAAAACTATGGCAACCATTTTGGATAGACAGGGTGTGTGTACTTTGTACTGAAGGAACTCCTCAGAAAACTTGCCTTTGGGTATGAAACATTTCCATCTGTCCTCTGCTCAGACAGATATTTCACCCAAGAAAATGAACTGCACCATTGTTCCTCCCTCAATTCAGTTTCTCCCATGAAAAAAAAAAGACGTGTTGCCAGAATGTTCTGTTCTAACCTTGAAAGGGGCCTTTCCAATCTCAGAACAGACCATTAGAAGTCTTTTGGAATGGGTCCAACCTTAACATGGGCCATTTCAAGTTTTGAGTTCAGACCACTTCAGAATGGTCCTCTTTCAATGTTGGGTCACTTCTCATAATTGCTTGACATTCTGTGCACCTCATTGGACAATCCCTTTGGCTTGTCCCTGCCTTCATTCACATTTTCTTGTTCTTCCATTGGAATGAAAGCTACAGTATATTAGATATAGAAAATGTGCTTTACTAGGTCGAACTAAACATTCCTGTAGTTCATTCTTCTCTTCCTTAGAACAAACAACATTTCTTATGGAAGCTCACTAGAGAAATGAGGTGGTTGTATGATTTTTGTATTTCAGTGTCTGATTTTTAAAGGAACATTACTAAATTAAAGGATGATGATTTGATTCAATTGTTGTGCTTCAGATTTGGTGATAGACCCAAAGCCATTGTGTGTGTGAATCTGCTCTGCATTTCAAAAACCTAGGTTTCTAAAGGCTACCATTATTCCAGGATGATATTTTAATTGCTTGTCTATTGTTTTTCCCTTTCTTTTTTATTGCAAGAGTTTTACTTGCAATTTTCAAGATCAGAGAATCTGTATTTGATGTATTTGCTCTCCCACCTAATTTAGTAATGTTTTCCTTCTAAGTTCTGTTCAAATAAGATTTCAAAAATGTTGCACAGAGCACATTGGGATCCAGTTCAGAAATAAATCTTGAAATGCCCGAAAGAATTTTCCACAGATTTAGAAATGGGGCAGAAATACCATAAATTTAAAAATTGGTGTGTTTATAAAAGGACACAGCTGCTTTACCCTCTCTAGATTACAGCTAAACAGGCCAGCTTGAGTAGAAAATACCAAGGGTGTTTGATAATTCTTCCTTTCACGTTCTTTCCTCATTCTGTGTCTTGCTATTTCAGCTACGTTAGAATAGAGCAAGCAAAGTTGACGCAGTCAGTTGTCTGGGATAGTATGAGGATTCCTGCTCTGAGCAGGAGGTTGGACGGCCAGGGGTCTCCAACCTTGGCAACGTTAAGATTTGTGGACTTCAACTCCCAGGATTCCTCATCCAGCAAAGAGGAATTCTGGGAATTGAAGTCCACAAGTCTTAACGTTGCCAAGGTTGGAGACCCCCGGAGTAGAAGACCTTGAATGTCCCTTTCAACTGTGATATTTTGCCTTCCTGTCCTTCTGTGATCCCTGGCACACAGGACGGTAGTTGCCAGAGTTCTGGGAAATGTAACATACAAGTCTGTTAGCAATGTTAGCAGTGTTTGATTTGCTAGTAGGATTGAGGACTATTTCCCAGCTTGCCTATCTATCAGAAGGCAGAGGCTGCAAAAGGAAGTAGGCGGGCCGGGAATATAAGATTAATATAAGATTGTCTCTTGTCAGAGTACATTTCCAATTAGTTCTCTATTTCCATACTTGTGGAAGAAATTTATTTTCTCTCATTTAGAGGAACAGGGAACCTGATAATAACCCATTGGAGGGATATACTGTAACAAAGTACTAATGAAATTCTCTGGCAACTACCGTTCTGATGGTGGAATAAGCTGTTCTCAACTCAGAATGGCCAGTGTTGGTGTCAGCATATTCTGAGCAGGAAAATTTTGCTTTGTCCCAGTAGACAACTGTTTTCCTGACAGCAGCCTTGTTCTGTTACATTCAGGAGTTGGTAGCTGTATGGTATAGGGAACTAAAGCCAAGTGTGGTAATATAAACCGTTGTCTTGGCGCTTTTTCTCCAACAGATAGCAGACCATAGGAAAATGTTTATTAGAAATTGGAACTTACCAGTTACCAAAGAATTTTGGAATTAGACTGAAGACTACAAATTGCCTACTCCAATCTTAACTGCATTATTTTGTAAGTCATCTCAAATTCCTTTCAAAATAAAATTATGGCAATTATACAAGAACATGGAAGGCTAGAAGAGAATATTCCTTGTTTTGCATTCAGATTAAAACGCTTTTAAGCAAGCACTTAAATTACAAGTTTCCTAATTCTTGGACTAATAGCTTCTGAATAAGAAGAACTGGTAAAATGTATTGAGATTCCTCTTGTCTCTTGTCAGAGTACATTTCCAATTAGTTCTCTATTTCCATGCTTTTCATCTTGTTGCAAGAGATTTATTTTCTTTCCTTTAGAGGAACAGGGAACTTGATAATAACCCATTGGAGAGATATAACAAAGTACTAATGAAAACATGCAGTCAAATCATGGTGATGCTTTTCATTTTAACCAAGAAGGAGGAAGAATAGAATTTGTCCCAGTGAAATCATTAACTTTGGCAAACAAGCAGGGAGGACACATATTTATTATGGAAAACCTATGGACTCTCCCATTCAATCTCACATCCTTCTCATTGTAGTTCAGTGATTGGAAGGAGGAGAAAATTGAAAGAGAAAGTTTAATTTGGGTTTGCTTTATAAGACCAATTATCATGATTGTACAGTATTTCTGAGTCAACAATTTGGGTTATACCTATTCCTAATTTGTAGTTTGAACAGAAAAACAGGGATGTCACTAAAGCAGTAGCTTTGTTCTGCTCCGGGATCTTTACTCTTCTTCAAAACATCATCTATTTTCCCAGTGTTCAGATACAGATTCTGCTGTGTTCTGTTGCCAACAAGAGCTGGCTATGGCAAGCAGGTGTAGAAAAAGGCAGCAATTAGTTATGTGTTTCCCATCTACCCCAAAATATCAGAAATGACTTAGAACTCAGAAATGGAATTTCAGCAACCTATCCAGAATTTTGGAAGGTGCTATTTCTGAGCTCTTGGAGACTCACCAAAAGTTCAAGTGCAGTTGACTGGCAAACTGCTCTTACTCATCAAGAGGGCTTTGGGTGGCAGGTAGATAATTATGCATGAGGGTCCTTGATTTCACATATGAACCTTTCTGCATTAGACAGCTGGTTTTGCCTATTCCCAGCAGCTGAGCAGAGACTTGCCTGGATTAGAAGGCTCTTTCTTCACATTCGGAGAAGAAGGTCAGTCCAAAAATGTTTCTCTTGAGGAACTGGGCCCTGTACAATTGTTTGAGAATCTCCTGCTTCTTGGGGTTCCAGAACCTCTTCCAAAGAGGTGCTGAGCATACGAGATCTGCTTAATAAGTATTTTTCTGACTTCTGGTGCAGCTGGTGAGTTGACAGTGCCGTGGAGGCGTGCAACAATAAGGATGGTTTGAACAGGCTGGGCTGTGTGTCTAAAATACATACAATAAAATATGGTACCATGCTTCAGTCCTGCCCTTAGTAAACAATGATTTGGCTTGGCTTGCCCTGGTTTCTCCCTAATTTTGATAGAAAGAATTGCTGGAAATTTATTTGTTAGGCCCATTTAAAGCAACATAGGATGAAAGCACAGCATTATCAAGTGTAGATAGGTCATGACTAACTTATCTTATTGACTTCAGTGGGAGTGCAGTATGACTATGCTCTAGAATAGTTCCAACCTATAATTAAAACAAATAAAATTTCTAAAAATAATCACAATAAAGTCTGTTTGGTGTGAATTACAGAAGGGTATATTGCAAAATTAATTAGAAGCATTAACTCCCTGCATGTTAGCATTTATTAGAAGAAAACACACCTCATCAATCAGTCATGAAATAGAAGCAGAGATTCTGATTAGTAATCTTTGCACAGAAGACTTATTACAAACTTGTTCTACTCTTCTCTTTTGCCCTCCTCGTCCTCTTCATGAGATGAATAAGGTAGCATGGATCTGGGGCTCTACATATTGAAGCAAGTAGAGAAATAAGTAAAGAAGAATATTTGTAACTCAGAGTTGAAATGAGGGTCTTAGTGTTCTCTGACCTTGGTTGTTTTCTTGCAGATGTTTCATTACCTAAACTAGGCAACATCATCAGTGCAATGTTGATGTTACCTAGGTTGGGTAATGAAACATCTGAAAAAAAAAACCAAGCTGAGGGAGCAGCACCAAGGAACTACCAAGTAGGGAAATGAGTTTGGATGCAGAATAGTGGTTGTTTTCATTTTTTCATGGGTGGAAAAATATATACTGTATGTAGAATTGACTGTCTTATTTAGAGTTGATTTAAACAACTTTCGCCCTTTTTTAGGTTTAACCTTGTCTAAGTAAAACTGACCTCTAATTTTCCCCCACCCTCCCAGTTTTCCTCAAATTCTTTCTCCTTGGATCGGTAGTTGGCCATCTGTAAATAAAGGCACTGCCCAGTCAGAGGGGACAGTTATACAACTTGGCAAATGCATTGCAGGAGTCCAAGTTGAAGGAGATTTTTCAGATCATTCTCTTTCAGCCTAATCCAACTCAACAGGGTTACTCCTGTTGTGGGGAAAATAAACGAGGGAGCATTATGTTCAACATCTTGAGTGGTACAAAGTAAGGGCAGAATATAATCAAATAAATAACCTGATACCATCCAGAAATCTTTGTCCCTCTACAGTGCTATTCCATCTGGGAACAGTTGTATTACTTTTTATGCCATCTAAACTTTGCCTATAGATTTATATTTATATTTAGTTGCCTATTTATTTATTCACACACACACACGTAAAAGACAATTCTTTGGCTTTGCTGTTCTTTTGTTCTCATTGTCCTTCCATTTTTCTCTCTCTCCTCCAAGAACAGAATGGCAGCGTCACTCCCAATTCCCTTAATTTTGCTCACAAAGGAATAAATGTTCAGCTTAGGTTGGACTGATGGATCAATTTTCTTTTATCTATGAAAATTCCTAAATATACAAATAGCATTTAGTAATGGAGTTTGTTACACCCCATCTTGGAATGCCTTCTTACATTAATACTTGTCAAATTGTGAACTTTATTCTTTTAAACTGTGAATTTGGAATTGTAGCCAGTTCGATACATATTTTCATATGCGATGGTCATGTTCATCCATTAAAAAAAGTTTTGAACCAAAATCTTTAATGTATGCTATAGGAATATTCGAAAGAGAGAAGCTATTGCCCATATTAATTCTACTATTATTACCTAAATGTTAACATAGAGCAACTTTTTCCTAATAGTTGCCTTCAGGCCATAGCTCATTTACTGCAGAATATAACAGAGCATTAAATCAACCATTAATATAGAATGGCATAGAAGATTTAGCTTAGTGGAACTTCATTGGGGAAGTTGAACAGATGTATTACCTAGGGATATAGTTTTTATTGGATATTGAATTTTAACTGAATTTTATTGATATAAAAAAAGTGAAGTCGAGAATATTCAGTGTTCTAGAATGATTTATGGATTGATTCTTTAGCATCATTGTGCAAAAGAGACACATTGTTAGCAATCTACACAACGTTTGTGTATTTGCAATGTTGGTAATGATGATCAGTTTATAGTTTTACTCCCATTTTTCTGATTTTAGTGTTTGTAATTCGACATGTATTTTGTTTTGTAGAAAAATAAAATAATATTGTAGGCCTACAAAAAGGTGGTCAGAAATTCCAAGATACCAAAATCAGTGCCATCCAATTTTGAGTTTGGATGAAAAGACAATGTGTTTCTATCCAGCATGCGATCTTCCTCATATAAATCTGCCTGGAGGCTTATAGCTGTAGGCTGACTAGTGTAAGCAGCTGTTTTATGCTGGCAGAAGTTCTCCGGGGATTTTTGCTGTTGTTGTACCAAGAATAAAAGGTACTAAGGACTAAAACTAGGGTCTCTTTATAAGTGAAACGTATGTTTTACCACTGAACTTTCATTTTTTCAAATTTGGTAGAGTTGATTGAATTTGGTAGAGCCAAATTGTAACTCTGGTAGTGATTTTTAAGTTGCATTTAAAAAGAAACTAAGAACGTATTACTTTAAGAGCATCTTGAAAAATATAATTCTAGTAATACTTCAGTTATCTCTTTTCGGCTTCTCCATCATCCACTTTGCTCAGGCTCTCTGCTAAGCCCAGCTCTTTGCATCCTGCCTTCTGCATGCGGGACTCAGTTTTTCCCGTGTGAACCAGCAATCGCACAGAAGGCACAAAACCATCTATTTAATTTCTCTTTATAACAAACACTGCTTGATGCTTTCCCGGTTCCTGCCTTGAATAGCAGTGCCTTTGAAGGGTCCCACAGCTGCCGAAGAGAAGGCAGGGTTGTCATGGTTCCAGGCATTTGTAGGGTAAAATAGTTGTCCCCTTTCGCTTCCCTTCCCTTCCCTTCCCTTCCCTTCCCAGTGATTACCAAGGCCTGCCTGCGCTGCAAAACGTTTCCCAAGCAGCTGATTGCACTGCAGAATGAATGGTTAGGGAATCCAAAATAAGTTGCTTGGGATAGGTTTCTCATTTCCCCTTTTTTAGAAACTACATAACTTTTAGTGCTGAGCATCTCTCAGGTATGTTTTTAAGTAGATTCTGTCATGCTGTAGTGAGGGAGACTTCAGATGAATAGGATTAGCACGTTTTTTTTGGAGTCTGATGAATCGCATTTTTATTTCTTTTCCTTGCTTTATCTGAACTGTGAGGCTGATGGCAGGTGATGAAATGTTGCTCCTCCCCCCCCCTTCTTATTTTTTCCCTTTTAATGCTGGGTAGCACCTACGCTGAGACTGAGATTGTCATGGGAGCCACAGTGTGATTGTTTCTGTTCCTTGCTGAACATTTTGCATTTGTGCATCTGTGGTGTTTAGCTTTTTTTTAGTGTCCTTCAAATCTTCTGTGCCTGTTTCAGCATTGGCAAAAAGAAAGTGTGTCCGTCTGTGTGTGTGTAGGGGAAGAAATAACTTTTCCATTTACTGACATTACAATAAAAGATAAAGCAAACATTACATATTGTACTGATTTCCCCTTGCTAGGCATTTCCTGATACAATTTGTTAGAAGGGGAAAGAGTCCAGTATTAAAACCCCACATTTCTAGAGAACGATCGTGATTGATTGAGTCATCTTTCTTTTCACACATAATATAGACTGGGCCATTTCCCCTCCCCTCGACTCTCAGCAGAGCCCCAATGAAGCCTTCTTCTCCTCAGCTAATCTGCGGAACTCCCTGCCACTTTACTCAGGTTGGGAGCAAAGGCAACACAAGAAAAACTGCACCCATGTTGGAGGAAGAGGAGGGACTGTCATGCTCCCCAACCAGCTCTATCTGGCATCTGAGTCTCTCCCTTGCTTCCCATTGCTGTTAAGAGATTTCTAATTTTGGCCTTGTTTCCAAAGCAGCCAATTGTGACCTTGCCACCAGCCAGTTGGGCACAGAGGGAGGCAAGAAAGATGGCGTGGATATGCCCCTCCATCTTCTCTTCTGCCATGCAATCCGTGGGTCTCTGAGAAATGAAGTGTATATACTCTGCCAAATTTTAATCCCACAAGGATATCGGGGCCTCCTGGATTTTGGACACATTCTGTAAGTTACAAACAGATAAAAGAATTCTGGTCGCATATAAGTTCTTTCTTCCATGTAGTTGAGGCATTTATTTATAGAATTTCCAAGGACTAGTTGTTGGTGAATACTGGGAGAAGAAAGAACACCACCACCCTAATTCCTTAAAGAATTGTTATTATAATAGATAGATTAGATTAGATTAGATTTATTCAATTTATATATCGCCCCCTCCCAAAAAGGGACTCGGGGCGGTGTACAACCATCTAAAAACAATAAATTAATAACAATTTAAAAACAAATTAAAAATAATTAAATGGGTGGTTGAATAAAAAATTTAAAATTATAAAATTTAAAAACCAATTTAAAATCCCTGTTAATTAATACTAGGCCAGACCGGCCTGTTGGAACAAGTAAGTTTTTAGTGTGTGCCGGAAGATCCGCAGGTCTGCGATGGTCTGGATCTCTGGGGGCAATTCGTTCCAAAGGGAGGGTGCCCCCACAGAGAAGGCTCGAACCCTTGGGGCTGCCAGACAACGTCCAGACAATGGAACCCCAAGGAGGCCCGCCCTGTGGGAACACACTGGCCGGCAGGAGGCTGATGGTGGCAACAGGCAGTCCCATAGATACCCGGGTCCCAAGCCATGGAGCGCTTTAAAGGTAAGAACCAACACCTTGAATCGCACTCGGAAGGCCACAGGGAGCCAGTGTAGCTCGCGCAGGAGAGGTGTAATATGGGAGCTCCGAGGAGCCCCCTAAATCACCCATGCGGCTGCACTCTGTAGCAACTGCAGCATCTGGATGCTCTTCAAGGGGAGCCCCATGTAGAGAGCATTTCCGTAGTCTAGGCGGGAGATAATGAGGGCAGAAGTGACTGTGCGAAGAGCGCCCCGATCCAGAAAGGGCCGCAACTGGAAGATCCTTCGGACCTGATAAAATGCCCCCCTGGAGACGGCTGCGATCTGATCTTCTAACGACAGCCATACATCCAGGAGGACACCCAGATTGTGAGCTTTAATCCATTAGAATCAAAGGTAAACAGTGGGACAGAGGTCTAGTCTTCAGTGGTGTGGGGTACGTGGATAAATAGACACAAAAGAAAATCTCTGCTTTGTCCTTGATTTATGAAATGTGAAGATAATGATGATAATAGTTTGAGGTTATGTGAATGCAGGATGAAGTTTATTTTCAGTTTTATTTGTGTAATTAAATACATAGGATGTTGGTCTTACTTGATACACGCTCCTTCTAAGTGTTCTGAGAGAGAATCCTCAGAACTAAGACGCAAGAGTAACCCATTCCTTGGATTATCTCTAGCACTTTTAACCTCTGTGAAAGCAAATACCATACTCAGATTGCTTTATTTTCTAGATATCACAGGTTTTAATATTCAAAAAAGTATACAATTTAATTACACAATTATGCAGTTAAGTTTGGTTAAACATGCATCATTAAGCATTTAGCCGGTTTTGTGTATGTGTGAAGATCATGCCCTGTCTTCCCAGTTTAATCTCTCCTTAAGGCAGCTTTTACTATACCCTCAGTATGTATATGTGCTAATACTGAGTGGTAATTAAAAGCAAGAGCATATGCTGTGGTACATTTTTCTTATATATGAGGTTGGGATTTCGAGGTAAGAATTTATTCTATTTACCATAAATATGATATAAATTAATGTGTATAGAATAATGCAGTAAAACAAAACTACCCTGTTTCATTAAATTAATTCACTGGTTAGACATTCCGATGAAACTATCCACATGCTTGGAAAGTTAGCACAGGAAATTATTCTAGCTGCAATAAGCTCTTCTTAGTAGACCATGTTCTGAATTGGAATCTTGTGAAAAACATGTTAATTACTGCATGATAACTTAGTTAAATCAACTTTATTCTTGGAATAGTCAGTTTGATGATCTCCAGCGGGTTTTGATTTCAAATCCATATACACGTATTGATATTACTAGATTAGATTTGTGGTCAGATGACTGGACAACTCTAAGGTCCTTCATTCTGCTTCATGAGTAGCCTCAGATCTGCATTACAGAAGATTAAGTAGGCAGACTGACTTTTGTTCACAAATTCTCCATCTAAAGTTTAGTGTGGTTGCTAAAGCTGTCAGGGCTAGAAACAAAGAATTTGAGATTAGGCAAAACCATATTATACTCTCTCCACCAAAGCTTAAAAATGAGTAGAAGAGGCCCATTACTTCTGAAAGTAGGTTGATTTTCTGAACTTTACTGTCATGCCTTCTGAAGTTTTGATGAACCCCATATCTCACTCACGTCTTGGCAAAGCTTCTGTCATGTCGCATCAGCTATGAACATCTCAGAATGATGGTTGTAGCAGTTCAGAAACAGCTCTGCAGTTACCTTAGGCTAGATCCTTTCTCTTCCCCAAAATAATATAGGCTTGGAGAGGATACAGTACAAGCAATGTCTTGCTTTCTTTCTAATCTCATTGCTCCAAATAAAGAAATGAACCTGACCATATATGGGAAACCTTCAGATTAACTTCGATGACCTCTGCTGTCTTAACTATACAAACAAGGCAGTCCCTGATTTAATTGGTTTATTTCAATTGGGAATAATGGGAATTAACAGATAAATAAAATGTTACTATATACCTCACCAAAAATAGTTTTGTATCGAAACAAAAAAATGCAACATCATTCTTCCATAGTTGTCCAGAGCATTCCATTAAACCAGAAGTATGAAAAAACCATATTTGGAAAATCCTCCTCCTCCTCTAATCAATTAAAATAGAGTTGGAAGGGACCTTGGAGGTCTTCTAGTTCAACTCTCTGCTCAAGCAGGAGACATTTCAGACAAGTCCAGTCTCTTCTTCTAAACCTTCAGTGATGGAGCACTCAGAACTTCTGAAGGCAAGCTGTTCAACTGGTTCTCACTGTTAGGAAGTTTCTCCGCAATTCCTGGTTACTTCTCTCTTTGATTACTTTCTTTGTTTCTTGTCCTACCCTCTGGTGCTTTGGAAAATAACTTGACTTCCTGTTCTTTATGGCAACCTCTCAAATACTGGAATACTGCTAACATGTTACTCTTAGTCCTTCTTTTTTCTCCACATTAAAATTCATGTTGTTTGATAGGGCCCATTGTTCAAGTCTGTCAAGATCTTTTTGGATCCTGAACTTATCTTCTGGGATGTTGGCTATTCCTGCCAGTTTAATGTCACCTGCAAATTTGATGAATTCCCCTTCTATCCCCTCATCGAAGTCATTTATGAAGATATTGAAGAGTACTGGGCCCAAGATGGAACCTTGTGGTACCCCACTACTTACTTCTCTCCATATGGATGTAGTACCATTAAGGACTATTCATTGAGTACGGTTTGTCAGCCAGCTACAAATCCATCTGGTGGTGATGCTATTTATCCCACATTTTTCTAATTTACCACGAAGTAGGCTGTGGTCTACTTTGTCGAATTCCTTGCTGAAGTCTAAATATATTATAGTCCACAGCATTTTGCTGGTCTACTAATTTAATCACTTTGTCAAAGAATGAAATAAGATTGGTTTGGCATGATCTGCTTTTAATAAACCCATGCTAGCTTTTAGTTATGACTTTATTTGTTTCTAGATATTTGCAGATATTTTTTTTTAATTATCTTTTCCAGTATCTTCCCAGGTATTGATGTTAGGCTGATTGGTCTGTAGTTTCCAGAGTCTGTTTTTTTTTCTTCCCTTTTTTGAAGATGGGAACCACGTCAGCTCTTTTCCAATCCTCTGGTAATTCCCTGATGCTACAGGATTTTTGAAAGATATGGTACAATGATTCTGAGATAATATCTGCAAGCTCTTTCAGAATTCTGAGATGTAATCCATCAGGTCCCAGTGATTTATATTCATCAAATTCAGACAGGTGTTCTCATACCATTTTCTTGCTTATTTTAATTTTTATTTCCTGTCTGTCTTTTACAGTTATATTTTTGGTGAGTTGGGCTATAGTTTGTTTTTATGTGAAGACTGATGGAAAAAATGAGTTAAGCAGCTCTGCTTTCTCTCTACTGCCTGTTACTTTCTTGCCATCTTCTCTTTTTAGTGGAACAACTGTTTCCTTGGCTTTTTGCCAGTTATTTATATGTTGAAAGAAACTTTTTTTATTATCTTTGATTTTCATTGCAAGTCTTTGTTCATTCTGAGTCTTTGCTTTCCTGGCTTCATCTTTGCAAATTCGAGCTATCTGTTGATATTCTGCCTTAGTTGTGTCCCTCTTTCCATTTTTTGTACTTATCTTTTTTGTTTTTCAATTTATAAGAGAGATTTTTGTGCAACCATGCTGGTTTCTTCTTGGATTTCTTGTTTTTCTTTTTCAGTGGTATTTTGCTGGACTGGGTTTTTATAATAATATTTTTTCCTTCACTAAAAACTTCCAATAATTTATTGGAGCTTTCAGAAGTTGATGCATAACTTATTTGCTTTTCTTAAGCAGATCTTTAGCAATAGCAATAGCACTTAGATTTATATACCACTTTATAGTGCTTTACAGCCCTCTCTAAGCAGTTTACAGATCAGCATATTGCCCCCAACAATTTGGGTCCTCATTTTACCCACCTTGGAAGGATGGAAGGTTGAGTCAACCTTGAGCCTGGTGGAATTTGAACTGCCAAACTGCAGGTAGCCGACACTGTCAGCAGAAGTAACTTGCAGTACTGCACTCTAACCATTGCGCCACCGAAGCTCATGAAAGGCAGACCCTGCCTTTTGCCTTTTGTCTTGATGACATGAAGTTTGTTCTGGAATTCAACACTATGGATGTCCCCTAGATGCCAGGGAAGAATTACTGTTTTCTGTAGTTCTCTGCTGCCATCTAATGATTGTCTACATTTATGTTGCTTTATAAGAAGCTCCAGACCTTGCATCACTCATCTTCCTTGGCTGGGATGCAGAGATTTAAATTTTTTTTAATGTGCTTATTAGTTTATCATCTATATGTCACTAGGGTTATCTACATAAGTACTGGCTAGCTATTGCAGCATATTTTTTCTGAAGAATTATTTAGATAACATCTTATGCTTTCTAAGACAGGTGATTAATTAAAAGTTCAGTCTTTCTGAAATTTCTGGAACTAGCAGCTAGAGAAAAAACTGACCCTTTTAATATAATCATGAAAGCTGGGGGTGGGAAGCTGCACTGTCCTTGACAGATTTTATTTAAGAGTATATTTTTACTGGCAGCTACGTTGCAGCCTGCTGGCAATGCTTGGCTGCTCAGTCTGTGGTTGATGATGTGGGCTGCTCCCAGACTTCTCTATCGATGTCCTGGCTGTGCTAATATGAATGGGTATGAGTGGCCCTTAGAGGCAATTGATACATGATCAGTTATATTGCTTGCATGTAGCCATATTTCCTTTACCATTGTTAGTTCATATGTGTGTTATATTTTTAGCTTCAGCATATCCTGATGCTGAAGGTAATATTTTGAATAGTATGGAGGATTTTTTTCCCTTTTTCCTATTCAATCATGTCCATTTCTAAGGCACTGCCTCGACAAGCCCCTGCAGTTTTCTTGTTAACATTTTTCAAAAGTGATTTGCCATTGCTTCCTTTCTAGGGCTGAGAGAAAATGACTGGTCCAAGATCACCCAGCTGGCTTCGGGCCCAGCATGGGGCTAGACCTCATGGTCTCTGATATGTTAACCACTATACTGATCTAGCTCTCAATTCATGTAATTCATTTTAATTCCATTTCTCCCATGGCCAGTTGGTTTTCTGTAGTCCCTTAATTCCCCGTTCACCATAGTGAATTGTGAGAGAACTAGGACAGCTCCTCCTAGAAATGAAAAGGCTTGCTAATGGCCATTTGGCAAGTATCTAGGGCAGGGGTGGGCAATTACGGCTCCTTCATGACTCATGGACTTCAACTCCCAGAATTCCTGAGCCGGCATGGAATTCTGGGAGTTGAAGTCCACGAGTCATGAAGAAGCCGTAATTGCCCACCCCTGATCTAGGGCAAGGGTTCTCAAGCTGTGATCCATGGACCCCTGAGGGACTATGATGTCATCACAGAGTGTCCACGAAGACTTGAATAAATGTTATGATTTAAGTCTTGAGATAAATTTTGCGGGTCCATGGCCATGATCCATGGCCAAAAAAGATATTTAAAAGGGGGAAGGGTGTCTATGGTGAAGAAAAGGTTAAGAACCACTGATCTAGTGAATAAAAGTGACTGATTACTGGCTATTGCCATCATTCATTGAAAAAGATTTCCAAAATATTATGCAGGTTATTGTTGCTTGGCATTATTACTGTATAAAAATTAAGAGCTCTGTTTTCAGCAGTGCTTCAGGTGTGTCCATCGTTTGCAGTCCTAGAGAAATTCCAAGTCGTATAAAATCTGCCCAGGTCTTGGGTGGGCAGCAGAGGCTGTCATAGGTTGTTGATGGGGGTGAGAGTTACCCAGCACCTTTGCTACAGCATGTCAATGACTTTCATGAATGGAAGTTTAGAAAGTTGAATTTTAATTGACGGATGGTGAGAGTTTAAAAAGTATTTAAAAGGCTTGGGTTTAATTTTGTTAATTGACTGGACCTGCACAGCTTGTGCTGAGTTTAGCTCTTTGCAAATACCATAACCCAATTAATACTGGGATTAGTAGAACTGAGATTTTAGTCCTAAATAGGGTGGTCTGGGGTTAACTAAAGACCCCTAGCCATTCTAATAGGAGCAAAAGGGCAAGCCTTCTCCTCCTACTATTGGACACAGAGAAGAAATCAAAAACAGCCCCTGAGCTGCCCTAGGAATCTCCTCTCGCTGTTCCTGCATTTTTAGAACTTCACCACAGCCCCACTTGCTTGTGACTGGGAAGAAAAGGGGCAAGAATGAGGAAGCCCCTTCAACTCAACCAATCTGGCAATTAATTCTGAGTGGACCTCCTGTTTTTTTTTTTTTTTTTTTTTTTTAACTTTTTCTAAAAAAAATGTTCTTTAAAGAGAAAAGAAGGATAGTTATTTGGCCAACTTTGCAAGGACTTGCACAGTATCAGAAATTTCTGGCTCTTGTTTGACCTGGCATTGTGGCTTACGTACTGTTGATTTACCGGATAAGTAACAGGTACTCTGTTCAGGTCAACTGAGTTTTTGACATAGCTATTGATTTGCATTGTTTATTTGCTGTGCTCACACATAGTAAAATAAACGGTAAAACTCTATATAAATTCCATTTGAATTTTGATCTTGAATACAAAGATCAAATTCAAATCAAATTCAAATTTTATTTGTCACATACATAATCGTACTCAGTAGGATGTGTGGTGAAATGCTTTACGTGTGAACTTGACAATAGAAATAAGGTGGGGGGGGGGGGGCGGGCAGAAGAATAGACCATAGGAGGGATAGAGAGTAAATGGGAATGTATACTTGGATAGAGAGGGGATGTATGCTTGGATAGAGAGGAGGAGAAATAGAGGATAAACAATGTAAATATACGTGTCAAGTACAGTGTCCAATGTATGTTGTTGGCAGTAGTGTCCACTCTGTGTAATGATCCAAAGGATGAATATGTTCTAGCCCTGGGTGTTGTCCTGGTTTAGGGAAGAAGCTTCTGCTCAGTCTTTCTGTGTTGGCTTTCAGGGAGCGAAATCACTTTCCTGACCACATCACCGAGAACAGTTTGTTGTTGGGGTGACTGAGGTCCTTCACTATCTTGTTGGCTGTAGTTCGGCATCGCTTATCATAGATCATGTGCAGTTCGGGGAGCTTGGTGTGGATGATGCGCTCAGCTGATCACACTACTCTCTATAGGGCTCGTCTGTCCTGCAAGGTGCTGTTTCCAAACCAGGTTGTAATATTTCCCATCAGGATGCTTTCTATGGTGCAGGAGTAGAAGTTCCTGAGTACTTTGGAGGGCAGTTTGAAGTCTTTCAGGCATCTGAGATGATAGAAACACTGCCAGGCCTTTTTTGCTGTGATGTTTATGTGGCAGGACCATGATAGATTCTGTATGATATGGACCCTGATATATTTGAAGCTGTCCATTCTCTCTACTGGGTTCTCATTGATGATAGGGGTCTGGTAGTTCCTTTCCTTTTTTTGTGCTGAAGTCCACTACCAACTCCTTTGAGTTGCTGATGTTGAGATGGAGGTTGTTCCTTTGGCACCAGTTCTCCAGGTTTCCAATCTCTTCTAGATAGGCCATCTCATTGTCTCCAGAGATCAGATCCACCATGATGGTGTCGTCTGGAAACTTGATGATAGTGGTGGAGTCGGTAGTGCCTATACAGTCGTGTGTATAGTAAATACAGCAGAGGGCTAAGGACACAACCTGGGGGGCTCCGGTGCTGAGGGTGAGTGAGGCTGAGATCTGTCCACCTATCCTTACAGCCTGTGGTCTTTCAGTCAGGAAATTGAAGATCCACTAGAGGTGGGCTGAATCTCAGTTTATTTTATTAAGGATGTTGATAATGGAAACCGTATAGATTCACACCCTAATTATCTGAAACGTGTAGTAAGTATCTGGTATTAAGTGATTCAAAAATATTTTTTCAAGGGCAGAACCAATTTTGAAATTGATTTGTCAAAGGTATTTTAGGAAGTGTAATAAGACATATATCTTTTTCCTTCTTTGCATTTCCACTGTGTCTCCATTTGAACACAGTGTAGATAACTGGGAGCTGCATTGCTTTGGAGTGCATATCCTCTGCTTTTTCCAGAGTTGGTCTTGTTTGTTTTTAGCAATCTTGCCAACAAGCTAAATTGGCCGTATAATGCCATGGTGACACCCCATTTATTATGTGATCTCCATCTGGATCACTTACATTACCAAATAAGGAAAAAATTGATGCATTTTATGTTTGTTCTAAGTTAAAAATTATGCAAATACATTTCCAAATATTAAAAAATATAATTACAAATATACATATTAGGTTGAATAATTTTTATATATTAAACTGGAAAGAGTATCTAAACAGCGCATAAGAGTCATAGTCTGGAAAAATTCCTATAAAATTAATTACGTTTAGCTTCATAACGCTAATATAAAGAGCCACAGGTAATGAAGATGCAATTCATTTTTACATCACTTTTGCCTGTTTTGCTTCTGTAAATTTTCACATTCTCTTAGATCAATGTATAGGAGTAGCTGTCTCTCTCTTGATATTAATATCTTTGGACAGATTAAAATTTTTTATCTATGCTCATGAGTCTCTATATGGCCTCTTAAAGATAATCCAGTAGTGTCAAACCTGCCCCAATCTGATCCGACAGGAAAAAAAGACCTTCAACTCCATTTGGCTAAAGCAAATGGTTCCTTTATTAAGGATGTTGATTGTAGGAAGTCAATCCAGCTCTGAAATCTCCCACTCACTAAATACAAAAATAAGGTGTAGGTTCCCTCCGTGACCATTCCATTTCCAGCCAACTTGACCTCACCAAGATGTTTTGAGAACTCTGAGATGTTTGGAGATAATCTGCTTATTTCTCAGGGTGCCTGACCATGGGATGCTAGTACAAACAGGATCCATCTGCTCTGATCCTTCTCACCTATCATTCCCCACTCTGGATTTCCTATTACTTATACACAAGCTTTGTTGCCCTTTCATCTGTCTCTCCTTCCCCTTTCATCCTTCCTCCCACTTCTTTTTATGGCAGCATGCCTGTGAGGCTCCCCCCCAAGCCAGGCAGATCTGACATCTTACTATGGTTTGTCAGCCAGTTATAAATCCGTCTGATGGTGATGCTATCTATCCCACTTTTTTCTAGCTTACCAAGAAGTAGGTTGTGGTCTACTTTGTCTAATACCTTATTGAAGTCTAATTATACTATGTCCACAGCATTTTGCTGATCTACTAATTAGTCACTTTGTCAAAGAATGAAATAAGATTGGTTTGGCATGATCTGTTTTTAACAAACCTGTGCTGGCTACTAGTTATGACTTTATTTGTTTCTAGATATTTGCAGATCTGTTTTTTTATTATCTTTTCCAGTATCTTCCCAGGTATTGATGTTAGGCTGATTGGTCTGTAGTTTCCCAAGTCTGTTTTTTTTTCTTCCCTTTTTTGAAGATGGGGACCACTTTTCCAATCCTTTGGTAATTCCCTGATTTTTGAAAGATATAGTACAATGGTTCTGAGATAATATCTGAAAGCTCTTTCAGAATTCTGAGATGTAATCCATCAGGTCCCAGTGATTTATATTCATCAAGTTCAAACAGGTGTTCTCTTACCATTTTCTTGCTTATTTTAATTTTTATTTCCAGTCTGTCTTTTACAGTTATATTTTTGGTGGGCTGGGCTATAGTTTGTTTTTGTGTGAAGACTGATGGAAAAAATGAGTTAAGCAGCTCTGCTTTCTCTGTAGATGTTCACAAATCTGTTTTTTTAATTATTATTATTCACTTTATTTATTAAACATGAAACTCAGTCAACTGAACATTTAAAAATGTGTCACGGTATTGACTGGCCCTGATGGTTGATACGGGTTGCTGCCAGCATTCTAGATATCAACATAATAATAACAACAACAACAATAATAATAATTTTTTGAGAAGGTACTTGGTCGATACCCAGAATGCTGGCAGCAACCTGTATCAACCATCAGTGCCAGTCAATAATGTGACACATTTTTAAATGTTCAGTTGACTGAGTTTCATGTTTAATGAATAAAATGTATAAAATAATAATAAGGCATTATGTAAAAAATACGACTTACCTGTATCCAAAAGGTCATGTGAGCACAAAGTGGAAAAAGTTGGAAAATGAGAAGGTAAAGTTCTTGTGGGACTTTTGAATACAGATGGATCGTCATTTATAACACAACATGCCAGATATCACAGTCATCCATAACAAAGCATACAGCTTATTGATATTGCTATACCAGGAGATGCCAGTCGAAGAAAAAGAACTAGAAAAAAATCACGAAATATCATGACCTGGACATCGAAACCACCTGATTATGGATGAAACATGTGACAGTGATACCCATTGTCATCGGGGCAGTTGGCTCCATGTCCATGAATTTTACACAGTACATGAAGAAATTGCAGCTTCCTGCAATAACACCAGCAGAACTGCAAAAAAAAAACTGCGCTATTTGGAACAACATACATTTTGAGAAGGTACATGGTCGATACCTAGAATGGTGGCAGCAACCGTATCAACCATCAGTGCCAGTCAATAATGTGACACATTTTTAAATGTTCAGTTGACTGAATTTCATGTTTAATGAATAAATAATAAGCAAAAATATGTGTATATTTTTGAAAGCAAACATCAAAAATGGAAAACAGTTCTAACAGCAAATGGGGAGAATATCAGAAGAGGAATCTTCAAAGGGGACTCATTTTCGCCACTACTATTCAACATTGTATTAATTCCACTGACAATAATCCTATGAAACACAAAACTGAGATACCAAATCCCAAGCCAACATGGCAATATAAACCATCTACTGTACATGGACAACTTAAAAATGTATGCAAAAAGTTCCACTGAATTTGAATCAATACTCAGCACAGTTGTTCAGCAGGGATATCAGAATGAACTTTGGACTTAAGAAATGTGCCATATTATCCATGCAGCAAGGAAAAATGGAAAAAAATAGAAAGAATAGAACTGGGAAATGGAAGCATTGTGAAAGCATTAGCAAAGGATGATGGTTACAAATACCTAGGCTTACAAATTACCGATTACAAATACCCGTAATCCCAAATAACTGGAACACCACATGACATTGGCATGGACATTATTCAACAGTAATCAGGATTGAAAGGGATGGATGGGCCCCTTGGGTTGCTGAAGATATTGCTTAATGGCTTTGTCCCCTTAAAAGTTGCTAGTTCGTAGATGTTTTGGTTGTATGCAACCATTGCTTATAATTCTTTGACGGTGTCCGGAATAATTTGGAGTAGGGTAGTTTAGTAATTTAATAAATAAGAGGTCTAATAAAAACAAATGGGCAAATTATATGCCTGGGGATAGTTACTGATCAGTCCTGGACAAAATAAAGACACATCAGTTTATTGAGATAATGCTCAGTAGTCAGAACTTTGACCTTGTGATGACAAAAAAAAAAAACATGGATTAGAAAGAATGATTCTTGGGAGATTGAAAGAAATAGAAGAATGGGAAGATAAGGTGAATGGATAGAATTAAAATGATTGCTGGAATATCCTTGGGACCTTTACAAGTTGTCACTAAGGAAATATCAAGATGGTGGGAATTTGCCTATATAATGATTGGGATTGGACCTGACTCAGTGACATCTGATTTTTTTCACTAGACTGTTAATAATCACAGTAAATAATCACAGGAATAATCACAGCTAGTTCTAATTTCAATATGCATCATTTTATAGATGGCAATTATTATGCAGTCCACTTACTCACTTTGTCAAGTCCCTATAGAATCTCTATTCTCTTGGAATAAAATTCTATTTTAGGGAGGAAGAGTTGACTCATACTTGATACTGAAATGCTGGCACTTATAGAAACAACTTTTTAAAAGTCAAGATTAATTGACTTAACAATTAACAATTGTTATGATTAACAATTATAATTATTAAATTGGGGGAAGCACACTTTTTATGGCCCTTGTTGCTTTTAGCTTGCAGTGTACAAATGCACCTGGCAGTCTACCACTCCAAGGTTATATGCTGATCTTCTAATTAAATACTGTAATTTGAGCTTAATTCTTGAAAAGTTTTGCATGAACTTTTTTAATGCTTCATTTTTTGTGAATAGACGGAAAATGAATGCAAAAATGCCATGTATTAAAAAAACACGGTTCAACTGAAAAAATATATTCTATTTCAAGCATTGCATTTTTATGCATATAAATAGTTTTCAAAATAGCATCTTTAAAATACTTGTAATATATTAATATCTCTTTCTACAGTTAATTGTTTTGCTCCACCTAAAGTTCAGGGAGAGTCAGTCATTTAACTGAAGTGAGCTGTTCCTTACTTAAATGTCTATGGAGATTCTCAGTCATCCAGGTCATGGTTGTCCCAAAGGTGCTTTCTCTGTCTTTCTTTCTTTCAAGAGGCAACTAGCCTTTCTGGTTTTTCTTTGAAGAGATTTTGCTTCTCATCCAAGAAGCTTCTTCAGTTCTGACTGGATGATGGGTACCGACCTACCTGGCATTTGTTTCTTAGTCTGGTCTACTTCGTAGGGTTGACAGCTATACAGAACTATTACTTCTAAAGCAGGGGTGTCAAACTTGATATCATTGAGGGCCACATCATGGTTGTCTTCAACCTCAGGGAGCCAGGGTAGGTGTGGCCAGATCAACGTCACTCGTCTTGGGGGCACCTGTGGTGGCCTGAGCGCTCTGCCAACAAAAACAGGCTCCCGAGCTCCATTTTCAGCTGTGATGGTCTCCTGCAACCGTCTGCCAGCAAAAACAGAGCTTGCAAGGGCTGCACGCAGCCCTCCCGAGCTCCCTTTTCGCTGGCAAAGGCATCATGGGCTGGCTCTTCACTGTTTCCAGGGTGACCTACTCAGGCTAGATCTAAGCACCTTGCGGGCTGTATCTGGCCCATGGGCCTTGAGTTTGTATCTCTGTTTTAAAGCAACGATATACATGATGTATAACAACATACATCATTTTTTGGTGTTAATTCTAGAAAGTGTTGTAGGTCTGAAGAGGCTGAAGTTGACCAATTCTACGAAGGTGCCCCCGACGCAAGTGACGTTGAGCTGACCACACCCACTCTGGCCCCCAAGGTCAAACACAACCCTAATGCGGCCCTCAATGAAATTGAGTTTGACACCCCTGAGCTTTAGGCTCCCTTGCCTGGCTTGGGAACAGGCCGAGGCTTGGAGGCTTGGGGAGACCCAACAGCATGGGTGGCAGGAAAAGGTGAGGTGGGCATTGCAGCATATTGGACAATGGCAGGGCACTTCAACGGCTGTAACTTTAAAACCAGACCATAACTACCTTTTGAGGAGGGTGGGGCTGTTATAATTTAGGTCACTAACCAACCAGTTATAAGTTGAGGACTCTCTGTAATTCTTATGATTTAAACATGAATTAACTAATCATAAAATATTGTTTTGTATGATTCCTCAAAAAATGTTTTGAAAGAGATGGCGGCTAGATTATGTAGGTGTTATAAGAAAGGTTTTTAATTCATGTGGTCTTGGCTGCCCTATAATATTTGTAAAGTTCTTTGCTCTAAAAACAATAGGAACTTGAAAAAAATGTGTAGTTGAAGTGATTTTATATCTTTGGTACTTACAGTATATGGATTTTTTAAATGTTTTCTTCATGGCAATATTTAGGTTTTCTGTTTTCACTGATTAGTCACAGTCTACTTATTTTGATGGTGCTGTAGCTTTTTATATTTTACCATTTAAAAAGAAAATAAGCATGAAGGATTTATGTGTATGTGTATGTATGTTTGTCTGTGTCCATGGCTAAATGAGAGCTGTAGTATTGTGGTGTGAAATTTAAATTCTTTTAAATCTACAATACTTTTTCCTGATCTAAATTACACATAGCAATGCTGTTTGTACTATGGAGGTGAGATTGAGTGAAATGGCAGATTTAACTTTTTGAAAATGGCAGTAAGGAAAGAAGAGGCTGTGCATCCAATTCTCATCTCACTCTCCATAATTTACCTTCTTATTCTTAATTCCAATTTACTTGTCCCCTATGTCTGAATCTCTTCAATCCCATATTGATCCATGAACTTTCCAGGCTGTCTTAGTTAGGCTAACCATCTTGTCTCAGGCTCTTGCTTCATTGCCTTAGGAATCACCGAGGACCTGTATGCATAACAGGGTTTGCTATTTTGTCACAACAAATATTTTAATAGTATTTCAGTTACAATGTTAAAGCATGTGAATTTTGAAAAGTAATTAGTTGAAGGGAAAATACTAATTAAAGGTGCTGCAAACTTTTTTCCTGTTACAGTTGACATATGTTTGAAGAGTGTAAACGCTTATCTCTTTCCTGATAGTCTTCGCCTTTTTTTTTGCAGTGCGGCTCCATGAGAGTATTTCCGAAGAAGGATTCCATTACCTTGTATTTGATCTGTAAGTCTGCTTTATTTGATTTTGATATTTGGTCATTGAAAAGTATGTAAGGCTTGCAAACATTTCTCCCTCCCTCCCTTCCTTTCTTTCCCATCCTTAGTAGCCCTATCTGCATGTAATTCAACTAAAGCAAACAAACAGTACTATGGCCCTAAATCCTGTACAATAGGCATGTCAAACTCAGAGTCCACCGAGGGCCATATTGTCACATTTGAGTTATGATGAGGGCCACACTCTTTTCAGTTGGGCCGCAGCGGCTAGGCTTGCTCTTGGGATGGCGGGACAAGCAGAAAACACATGCCGGTGGCAACAGCACGGGTCGGGTTACAAGCGCCGGCCTCACCCGACTGCCTCCTCTGACCAGGCTAAGGAGGAGTTGCTGTCACTCCAGGGGAGAGGCGTTTCTCTTGCAATTTGCCTGGGGAGCCTTGGAAGCTTTTTTGCTTATTTGTTACATGTCTAGACGGCCTTTTCAACAGTGAACTCAGGACAGCGTGTAGGGTTCTCCTTCCTGTTTACTCACTTACTTAATTTTATTTATTGATTTAAAATATTTTATCCTGCCTTTCTGCTCAAGAAAGATCCAAGGTGGCGTGTAAAACATCGTCTGTGTGGGCCGCAGGTGCACTTGCAATGGGCCACATGCAGCCCCTGGGCCGCATGTTTGACATGCCTGCTGTACAAGAAAACTTTTTCAGGAGTTGCTAGTTAAGCCAGAGTTCAGACCAACTTGTAAATAATGAAGTTATTTCAGACTACTTCCTTGTGTGCAAACATTGGGTATTAGGTGATAGACCAGGGGTGGGCAAATTTTTTGACTCGCGGGCCACAATGTTTCTAAAATTTGACAGAGGGGCCGGGCCAGAATAGGAGAATGGTGTGTTTGTGTGAACTAATGTAAATTAAATGTAAAAACCATTACATGAAAAGATTTGGCCTTTAACAGGCAGCAAAACACCATTGTGCTTAGTTTATTGGAAAAAATGTTTTTCAAATGTATTAATTTAATAACGGGTCTTCCTCGAAACTGCAGGGTTCCTGCTAGTAACTAGTTCGGTGGGCTGGATTAAAAAGCCCAACGGGCCGGATGTGGCTCGCGGGCCGTAGTTTGCCCATGTCTGTGATAGACCCTCAAAATACAGAAGAGGCTTCCTCCTGTTCAGTCAGCAGAATTGCTTCTGCTGAGGCAGGATTCTATTGGTTTAAAAAAATGTAAATTTGCAACACTTGGGCTAAATTAGAAGTAGTACAACTCTATGATTATTTGTAGTCTGGGCTGCAGGCCGTAGCTCTCTCTTTTTTTTTTTTGCCATTGTTTCATTCTGCAGTTCCACCATTCAGGTCCTGCACATAGCCTTGCTACAGGTGTAGGAAGAAGTTTAGGGAGAGCTATTGGGTGCTGAACATACATGATTGAGGATTATTAGTCTTTAATGATCTCTTGCTTTGGAATTAAACCTTTTAAAGTTTATTTAAGAAAGCTTCTCTTTCCATTTGCTATTGAGTGTTAGTGTTTGACATCTGCTTCATCAAAGTGTGACTTCTTAATTTCATGGCTTATGTTTGATTCCAGGGTGACTGGGGGGGAGCTGTTTGAAGATATTGTTGCCAGGGAATACTACAGTGAAGCCGATGCGAGGTAAGTTCATGTTGTTTAGTATGGTTTTCTTGCTTTTATTTTATTTTAATTTATTTATGGCCAATATCCTAATGTCAGTCCTACCCCAACTTGGTCAACATACTGTATGACAGTTATGACATCTGTGAAATATTATTTCTTGACAAAATTTTACTGTAGCTGTTCATACAATTTAGGCATAATACTTGTGTAGTTTATAGCCTTTTTAGACATTAGTTGCCACAATAAATTATTCTTAGGCCAGAACAGTGGTTGGCAAACTGTGGCTCGCGAGTCACATGCAGCTCTTTGGCCCCTTGAGTGTGGCTCTTCCACAAATACCAAGCAAATAAATGTTTGGGAGAAGCGAGGGCATTTAGTCAGGGGTGGGTGGGGAAAGCTCCATGGCGCAGGGCTGCCTGCAATGGTGAAATGGACAATGGAGCAGCCAGCGCAGCCCTTCGCTGTCCAAGTCTCCACTGCTCCTCCACCCCTCTTTCCAAACCTCCACTTAAAATCCAGGTCTTTTTCCAAGCCTTGTAATCTTTTCCTTGTAGTCCTGAGAAGCTTGGCTTTTTGAAATCCACCGCACCTTCTCTGGCTGCCGAGCCCAGGATTTCAGAAACCAAGCAGCTCAGTGCTACAAGGAAAAAAAGTTGCTGGAGCCAAAGGAACTGTTGTGGGAAAGATTCAGAGGACGGCAGCCTCTGACTTCTATTTTGAAGTGCAGAAGCCTGTGAGCTGAAATCCCAAGTAACCAGGGAGGGGTGATCTTTTTTATCATAGCAGAAAGGTAAGGCTAGCAAAAAGATAATAATGGGTATTTTAATGAAGTTAATAAACCCTCTGAATAGTTAAGGCAGGCAGTCTTTTTGTCACCAAGCATAGAGAAATATATATGCAATTAATAATAATAATAATTTATTAAATTTGTATGCCACTTGACTCCAGCAACTCAAGAAAT
>JAEANM010000741.1:3496-32680 GCA_017656035.1 Myanophis thanlyinensis
AGAGAGAGAGAGAGAGAGAGAGAGAGATTATGCAATTCTCATTCTCAAGAAAGTACTTTACATTGCCAAGGAATGTTACAAGTAAAGTGTGCCTAATTAATGGGTCAGTGGCCTCCAAAAGTTTCTAAAAGCCTTCCTTCCTTAGCATCCAGATAAGCTATAACAGGCTATCCTTCAAATAGTTTCAACACCTCTTATATTAGATTTGGAAATCTGGCAACCAGAGAAGCATTTCAAGACAGGAATCATGCAATACCATTATGATGCACTAAGTGATTGCCTGGCGTAGGGGTGTCAATCTGAAGGCCCATGGGGCTGGCTTGGAGACAAGCAAAGGATCAGCATGCAACACCTCTGCCAGGGGGGGGGGGGGGGGAAGAGTTTGGAGGGGGGGCTGCATGTGCCCCCCACCCCAATTTTCAGCTGTGACAACCTGCAATCCTCTATTTTTGCTGGCAGAGGGCTGTAAGTTGTCACAGCCGAGAGCTATCAAAATAAACTAAAAACAAAACAAAAGGAGAAATGTTTCCTCTTTTGCATTTGAGCATGCAAGAAGGGATAGCAGAAAGGGAAAGATGAAAGACAAAGATGGGAAGGGAGCAAAGAAGGAAAAATAAGTAAAGAGAGGAAGGAAGAAAAAAGGAGAATAAAGGGAAGGAGGGAGGGAGGTTATAATGAGAGTGAGGGAGGATCTCAGGAAAGTCTTGCCTTAGCACTTGGCCACCACAGGTGCCCCTAACACAAATGATGTTAAGATGGCCACACCCACCATGGCCATGCTCCCCTGGCTCTCCCCAGGTCAAACACAACCCTAATGCAGCCCTTAATAAAATAGTTTGACACCCCTAGCCTAATGGGTTTATCTCGCACACCTGAAGTTTCCAGACACCTGTCAAGAATGGTTGGCTTACAGCTTGCCAGTTATCTCTTTAATTTCATGATATAAACTTTTGTCCTTGTTCTTCCAAGCAGAAGAAAGCCTCACCTCAGTCAGCTTGTTAAACTGCCTGAACATTTTCCAAACATCGTCTGCAAATTCATCAGGAGATGCATAGGGTGGTGACAGCTTCCGCTGTAGCTTTGCTCTTATCAAAGTCAAGTCAATTGTGTTCTGCCCCTCCTGCAGAAAGACAAAATTTATGGCTTTATTCCAAATCTTCTATCAAAAGGTGTGCCAATCATAGGCATTTTAGTAGCCAAAGCTAACTTTCCTCAAAAACGTTTAATGGTAATTTGTAAAGATGGTTGTAAACTGCTCTATTAAAGACAAAAGTATAATAGTCACTTTTAACACAGTTATTTTTAATATACATAAAATATCCCATAATGCTTAAAGAGAAGACCCAAAGGACCAAACTAAGGAGTCAAAACTTAAAGCCCAGAAATTAGATTTCTTCATTAAGAACTATTAGGCACTAAGAAAAATAATACTTGAATTTTTTTTCATCTATATAAATTGTGCTAGAATCCAGGTTGTTTAAATTTACCTTCTGGCTCATAAAAATGCAACTCAAAAGGAAAAACTCACTGGAGCATTGGAAAGCCGGTGAAGAGGCCTGCATGGTTCAGAACAAAGTAGCTCAAGGAGAACTCGCTCACATCTCTGTAGAAAACAAGATGCAAAACTAGATTATTGGGAAACCTCTGGTCTTAACCAATGAATGGGGATCACTCTGTCAGAATCTAAAAGGACATTTTAACTGGGGAGGATTTTCTGCTGAAGAATATTAGCCATTGTCTACAGTATTATTTGGGGCCTTTTAGATTTGACACATTTTATCTTAGTTCTGCTGCAAGGTCGCTGTGAAGAGACCGGAGACGAAGAGGCGGAATTGTTATCTTGTTTTCATTCTTTTAGGTCTGGTTCTCATGAGAAAGTTTCTCCAGACATCTCACACCTGTTGGGGGAAGTGTCTTAAGGGGTCTTTGGATTTCTCTTTGAAATGGTTGGAGAAATTAACATGTGATAATTAGTGGGGTGGAACTTTCCGTTTTACTTGGGTGGAGAAAGCCTGGGAACTTTAGATTCAGGATTTCTCTAGACCATACCAAAACAATGTCTTCAATAAAATCTTATTCCTTGGATTTTGTCTTTTTGGAGTGCTGATTGCGTTGCTGATGTTGGGTGGAACCCTGACATTCTCGTTACATTATACATAACTTCCTTATAATCAGACATAATTGCCATCTGAATAAACAAAAAGGATAAACCTTATAAAATCAAAATAAGCCTACAACCTCCCTAAGTTATTTTGAAAGGCTCTGAGTTGCTTGACTTTTACAGTCTTTCTACCTCAGAGACACTATAAGGAGACATACAGATATATCAGAAATTTCTTTTTCTTCTCTAGTTTCATGGCTTTCATGTGTTAAGGTACAGGTTACAATTACCATTTTAGTTAACAAATTATAAGCAATATATTGACCAGGATAGAGAATTAACTGGAGAATTTTACAAGCTTCCTTTATGTATGATGTAGAAATCCTACATTCACATTTGATGCCTGGTATTTAAAATGATTTGCAGGTGGGAGCTGGTGATGGCATAAATGCATCCTATTATGGGCAAAATCCACTCCTGCTTTGTTCTTTGGCGGTAAAGAGACTAACTAAAAGCCTACTTTATATCATAGCCTACTTTATATCTTCAGTTGATCCATCCAATAGGACCAATGGATATGATGAACAGGATTCAAGCTTTCAATACTTGATCTTTTTTATTCTCTCAAACCAATTCTGAAGAGTACATTTAACATCAAAGCAAAACTATTTTCCCTGCAATCGGTATCATCCCACTCCTCAGTTAGACCAACCTTCTGGTCAACATTTGACAGCATTTTTGGTTCTCCATCTTTGAAGACTGCAGCCAAGTCAGTCCCATCTTCTCCAATGGCTATTACTGGATCAGCACACAGTAGACATTTCCAGTCCTGGCTGAAAAATGAAATGCATGTATGAGCGCATGTTAAATATACTGATCACTTATAGCTGCAATGCATGGGTCATCTATATGCAGATAGGTATAGCAACTGTACCTAATAAGCGTTCGTTAAAGATTGCTTCAAGTTGCCAACTTTATTGTCCCACAAATGCTTTTAGGCCCTCTACATATACAGATACAATTTGATACAATTAATTAATCACTATGCCTTGTAACTCTAGGGAGCTTGCCTTTATAACAGATTTCAATTCTTATTTCATCTTAATTATTGACATGTGAGAGGAGCACTTTTCCAAGAGCTGTTTCTTGTTGTATACCTTTGCAAGAATTGTACAAGATGAAGGACTACAAGATGAAGCGATGACTAATTTATTTCAATTGAGTCTCCAAACTTCATACCAAGCCATGACTGCACTTTTCCTCCACATCAGTAAGTGCCTGAGATCTCATTAAGAACAATAATTCTTACACTGTGTGAAAAGGGTGCTCTTGTTTCATTTCCAAATCTTATCTGGCTTAGAAAAAATGAAACACAGAACAGCAATTGTAGTGTTCTATCATATGAGTTCCTATCAAGCAAAGGAACTTTGGAGGGTTAGTCAAAAGGAGAGAAAAGGCAATAGTTATAATGACACAGACATGGCAACTCATCATCTGGATTTTTGGCTTTACAATAGTTATGATGAAAACACTGGATTTGGTGCAACTACGTATTCTACCCTTCCACGGCAAGGAAAACTGCATATACAAAAGCCTGTACCCAGGGACTTCCTGAAGGGCAGGCAGGTGACAATCCAGATGGTAGCATTTTTTGCAACTATCACACATGACTACAGCACCAGCTTTCAGGCAGATCCTGCAGCAAGCATTTTCCTCTCCATTAGCTGTGCCATCATGGCTGTGAACGGACTGCATTTCCATGGCAGAACTGGTGCTGCCACTGGGGGAGATCAGTCGGGGGGCTGCAGAGCCTTCTGGAAGGAGGGCATCCTGGGGCAAGATAACTGGCTTCATGTCTTTAGTATCTGCAGCAGAAGCAGGATGCTCAATAGCTGCCTCCATCTGCTCCTCCTGGGGGACAAGGAGAGAATGAAAACGTGTAAGAAAAATTGGGAGGGTGGGGGGAGAAGGGAAAAGGAAAAAACGGTAAAAGGAAGCCCATTAGGATAGATAATAGATAGATCTCTATATTACCTTCATGATTCATTATATTGTCATTCCTTTTTATGGATAATTATCTTTGAAGTAGAAGATACCCTAGAGCAGGGTTGTCAAACTCACAGCCCGGATGTGTTATGCGCTGGCCACCCGCACACCCAATTTAGCAAAGGGGGAAAGTTATGATATATCATATGATGACACGAATTTGACATCCCTGCCCTAGAAAATCACTGCAAATCTTACTGTGCGAAATAGTTGTCAAACTCAAACCTAGAGAGAAAACCATTTCTGCCTAATGGACAGAATTTAATCTAGATATATCATGAGATATTGTGGGAAGTTCAGGAATGCTCAGCTCAGGAACGCACAATTTCTTAATCTGGGCCTTTCTCTGCTGCCCAAAATCAGGGAAGAGGATTGGGTTAGTACACATTCTATCACAATTATCTAAACTTCTAGGAAACTCCCCAAAAGCCTTTTGATCAACTGTCACTCAAAGGAGATTATTTCTTCTAGACAATTAGAACCATCACCACCACCCCAATTTCATTTTAATTCTGGCTACCTGGTGTTCCCAGAAATCAAATCCCTGAACACCCTTAACACAATTTTAAAAAGACCTCTGGTGTGTTTGCTTCCTTTCTCAATCATCCCCCCCCCCCCCCACACACACACATATATCATTGCTCCACCCTCCATGGCCTATTTCTGCTTCCATACTGCAAGAGCAGGTGCTGACACTTTATAATATATGCAACAGATAACTGCTGGGTTAGTTTTAAGACTTCTTATCAAGCAACCAAGAATGTTGCAAGTCTGCCAACTTACCCAGAGACTATTCTAAAAAGAAAACAAAAAAACGCTGACCTTCACTGCAGCACCTGCAAGTGGCAGCCCTCCTTGTTGGGTAACCGCTTGCTGACCTCCTTGTTCAATCACAATGAGATTGTAATCTTCACGGGAATTGCCCGGAAAAACTTTGAAGACAGGTGGCTGATTATCTGATGTCAAATCCACATCCAGCCGCTCCAGACTGACCCGGGGCACTTTCCGCACAAGACCAGTTTCTCCATCCTGGACTCGGGTTCTAGAAACATGCAGGGAACATATTAGGTAACAGGACAGAGCTAATTCTAGCACAGTAAAATCCTAATTCACAGGGCTAAATTAAATTCCATACCAAAACATCAATTTTTTGACAAGTACTAGGAATTATTTCACAATAGCTAATCCAAAATGCAAGTTAGGATTCGTTTGCTTAAGGCAAGTCCTCTACTCTGAATTATCTTATTTAAATAAGGCCCATTTCCATAGAGAACCCTGCTTCAGATTCTATATGGAGGATGCTTATAGATTCTGATTGTACAGTTGCATGGAGTTCAGCAGTACAGCATTTTTTTAGTACTGTTACCTTTTGGAGAAGGAGGGGTTATCTTGTTGATTCAACTTTAGAATAGTCAGATCTTATATATTACTCTTTCCTGTAGTTTGTGCCAAGCAAGGAAAAAAAGTTTATGTAACTTAGCTCCATGGCAATGCAATTTACTATTCTCAATGGCTGTCCACCCATCTACTTTCTCGGGGGGGAAAGGGGGGGGGTTACTTTATAAATTAAAACTTTTCTGTACAAAGTATTCTAAGCAGCTTATAAACCTAAAAGGAATGTTGTCATCAAAAAAAATTATGAAGATGTATTTGCCATCACTCATAAACAGAGACGGGGAAGGGGGGAGGGGTTTTCCCGCCAATCTCCACATGTGGTGTTCATGTTGATGGGACCAAACGCTTCCAATGCATCCTGAGTAACGTCTATAATTACAGAAGTCTTCTCTGTAGATAATTCAAATGCTTCTTCAGTGGCATTTCCTGAATTCTAGTATATACAGCCACAGGATGTGCAGTAAGACATGTTTCTCTGGGGTAAAATAAAATAATTTCAACAGTTCAACTAACCCATTTCAAGCTCCAATCTGCTCTAAGATTTCATTCTCAGTACAAAGGCCCTAAATGGCAATACTGCTATCCAGAATCAAGCAAACTTTTTTCTGCAGGACAAGACTTTGCTTTCTGTCACATGAGAAGACATGCTTAGGAGTAAAAAACAAAAACAAAATGGATGTTAAATCCCAGTACTCAAAACAACTGGATCTATTGCAGGATAGACTGCAGCGCCCTAAAAAAAATAGCAAAACAAAAATAAAAAGGACTTTACCTTTTCATTCCAGACATTTCACCAGAATATGACCCTTCTGTTGTAAAAAAGAAAGAAAAGAAAGAAACAAGCGTCAAGACGCTCCTGAAGCCCATTCTATCCTCCAAACAAAAATAACTGTGATTTTTTTTGCTCAGGACTGACATTTTACTTCTATCAAGCCACAAGCAAAGTGAAATGACAAGCCAATAACAGGCTTTCCCTGGCTTCACTCTAGATCAGGGGGTCGGCATGCAGCTCTTTCATCCCTCTGAATTGGCTGATCCCACCACTGGCTGGCCCCTCCCCTCCCAATCACTCCTCGCCTGGCCTGAGAAGGTAAAAGCGCCTGCGAGGGATGGAGACTCTCTCCGGTGTTTGTGCTCAGGACAGCCCTTGCCTCCCGCAGCTTCGGGCTCTGAGCTGTAAGTCGTGTATGGGAAGCATTGCGGCAGAGATAAGTGGCCGGAACTGATTCTCTGGCGTCTCATTTCTTGCTGGGTTTTGCGGGCACTTCTTCTGGCCCTTGTTGATGCTGGGCGCATCTCGGTCACTCGGGAAGACGTGCGATCTGCTCGCCACCCTGAGACACTGGCCCACTGCAACTGCTGCTATTGTCACCTTCATGGCTTTGTCGCTGCTCTCGCAGAGCCTTGCACAGCACAGTGAAATTTAGCGTGCTTCACAATGGGGGAGACGGGGTTCCGTCCTCCTCCTGGAGCCCATTACGACGCTGAGCCACAATCCGACCCTGCCCCACTCGCCCCTGGCAATAGCAGTGGAGAAAGAGAAAGACACACACAGAGAGATTGGGGGGGGGGGGGGGGGAAGAGGAAGAGGAAGAAAAAGAGAACGAGACACAGAAAGAGAGACACAGAAAGAAAAAGACAGACAGACAAGGTAAACAACATTTTTACAGAACTATAGATACGTTGAGACTTTTGAGTCAAGCAGCCGGGAGGCGGATTTCATAAATGCAACACACTATATTTATACATAGCATAAAGGTAAAAATCAATAAACGCAGTGTTATCTTCATTTTAGATGTCAAAAGGGTTTTGTGGCTCCTGGTGTTTTCTGTGGGAAATGGGTCCAAATGGCTCTTTGAGTGTTTAAGGCTGCAGACCCCTGCTCTAGACTCTTGCTGAACACACCATTTTGCCCTTCATATCCCTTACCTACACCAAAGCCATCACCAATGTCCATAGGCTGAAAGAAACATGAGAAAAATATAACATTAAATACAATACACAGCTAAGTTCAAAACTCATCGTCTTTCATAGCAATGTATATTTAATTGTTCTTGGCCTTGTATAAAACAGGGCCCCCGACTGCAGGTTTTCATCGTAATAATGTACTCTCTTCTAGGAAGAATCGGCAGCAGCTTCCATCTCATTTGACCAGTGCACTACAAGCATGCTCGTGCATTAAGGAATCTTCCTTGTCCTGTGTTCTGCTCACCTGTCCAGCAGAAGAGGCACTGGCATCATTGATATAGCAGTCGGGGATGGCCTGCCGCTGGCTGTTGGAAGGCAGCACAGGCTGAAGCAAAGCTCCCTTATTCATTATGCTTGTCTGCAGAGACATCTGTTGGACACCCTACATAGAAAAGTGTACCACGAAGCCTGTAACTGCCCTGTTAGCATCTCCCAGATCATAGAGACGGGTTGACCAGCTGAAACTGCTGGCTCAGATGCACTAGGCTGTCACTGGAGAGAAAACTGCACAAACAACAACCAGTACCTGAGAAGGGGGGACAGAACCTTGTCTGACTGCCACTCCTGATGCAGCAGAAGCAGTGTTAGTCCGCTGTTGGGGTGTTTGGGCATTGGCAGTCACCGGCAAACCACTCCGCTCTGACACAATCTGACCTGAGAAAAAGAAGAAGAAAGATCTGAATCTGGCTGGCATTTCCAGCCCCACAATATCAACTTTCAATTAATGCTTTGGAAAACTCAAGGTTTTCTGCGTTCTTTAACATCGCTGATCCTTGTATCATTTCTACTATCCTGATGCTCCCCCTCCCTTGAAATACAGCTCAAATCAAAGAGTCCAACATCATCTTGAGCAGGAAAAAGTTAATTTCATCATCACTTACCAAACGTCTCTGCACTTTTGATCCAGGCATTTAAATCCCACTGGAACTTCATGTCTCCATGAGGTTCCACTGGATCCACAATCATCTTTAGAGCCCTGTGCAGTTGAAAATAAATCTAAAGCAAGAAAAAATGGGAGGAGGATAAAAGAGAGGGACCAATTAAATGTGAAACACAAAAAATATAATTTATGTTCTGCATTGCCATTAAATATATGAACATAGAAAAACAGAGGTAGGCAAGTTTAACTCTTAAACTTCCTTTTTTCCCCCAAATCATTTATTAACCAAGGAACATTTACCAATTTCTTTGAGAGCAGCAATGCAGTGTTGTTGTCACTCTCTAAGGCCCAATTAGCAAAGCGCAGGATATGTTCTTGGTGACGCTGCAGCTTAGTCATGGCCCAATGCTGCCTTTCCAGTTTCTCTTGCTGGCCTTCAGTGACTTTCTGGAAAACAGCAAAAAGTAAATGAAGAAATAGAAGTGGAAGGCACACTCACATAATCAAAGACTTACCAGTCTTTCTGGTAAGACAGCTTTTCCTAGAAATTTTACAGTGAAAGCATGCAGCCTCCTATGCTTCTCTTCTATCCTGTCTTTTATAGACCTCAAATAAACTTTTTTTTCCAAACTGAAAGCAGATTCTGAAAAAAGGAAGACAGCATAGATAACTAGGATGGATCACTGGTTAGCAAAAGATTAAGCCACAGGAAAATATAGCATAAGCTATTCAAGAAATAATGCCTCAAACTAAAAATGAAATATCATTTCTGGAAAGTGTAGGTACACCTAATTTACACCTCATTTTACCACCAAATCAAAAGTCTTCAAAGACTGGATTAAGAGGCGAGACTAATAAAATTTGATGAATTCCTGAATATGGAAAATACTTTCAATAAAAAGACTGCTTTGTGTAGTCAGCTAATATTAAGGTTATCAGAATTTGATTTGCATGTCACAAATATATAATCTGGATTCTGGGGTTCTGCGTCCAAGAGTTTGAAGAAGTTTGAGGAAAGGGAATATCCAATTCTTTAATTTTCAAAAACTTTCTTGCATAGGAAAAGATTATATAATACATAGAAAAGAGGCTTTTACTATGAAATGGGAAGTGAAATCTAGCAGTGCGATTGTGGAGGACAGATTACTAGTCATTTGTTTGATTAAAGAGAATGAAAGACAAAGAAAGGGGAAAAAACACTGAAACAGTGCATAAATCAAGAATAAAAAATAAAGATATTTGAAATGTAGCTTTTCAAAAAAAAACAACCTAAAACAATTGAAAAAATGACTGAAATTGATATAAACAATATTAAAATTTAATATATAAATATCTAATGAAGAGATTGAAGGTTTTTACATTGTACTTACACTATTACCCTACTTCTTGCATTTCTATTTTTGATTTCCTATTTTTTTGTACAATCCTTATCCTAGTAATAAAACTACTCAAATACTATAAAAGGAGAAAATGAAGATACTGACAAATTTATAGAATGGTATATCCTGCAACTATAGAAGTTTGTAGTTGAACATTATGACTCTGTACTAGCCAATATTCCCATTCCTGTCTTACCTGTGCATCACTAACCAACACCTTAGCACGTTTATTGAGCTCCTTCATAATTTGCAAGATAGACATCTTCACATCTACCTGCACACGTTTCTGCACATCTGCCACCTGCCGGATTCTGTTGAGGCAGTAACATAGTTTTAATAGAATAGAATAGAGTAGAATAGAGTAGAATAGAATAGAATAGAATAGAATAACAGAGTTTGAAGGGACCTTAGAGATCTTCTAGTCCAACCCACTGCTTAGGCAAGAAACCCAAACCATTTCAAGACAAATGGTTGTCTAATCTCTTCTTAAAAACTTCCAGTGTTAGAGAATTCACAACCTCTGGAGACAAGTTGTTCCACTGATTAATTGTTCCAACTGTCAGGAAACTTCTCCTTAGTTCTAGGTTGCTTCTCTCCTTGATTATTTTCCAGCCATTGCTTCTTGTCCTACCCTCAGGTGCTTTGGAGAATAGCTTGATTCCCTCTCCTTTGTGGCAACCTCTGAGATATTGGAACATTGCTATCATGCCACCCCTAGCCTTCCTTTTCATCAAACTAGACATACCCAGTTCCAGCAATTGTTCTTCATAACCGTTCTTACTCTACAATTACTTACAACTCGGTATGCAAAAAATAAAAAACAATTTTTGTTTCCAACCCAGAATAAAGATGATATTGTTTCAAGTACACTACTGTTTTGGAAGATGTTATTCCAGGTATCAGCAGAAATAAAAACCAGAGATTCTCAGGGGAGAATTTATGCACCTTTCTGTTCTATATAACCTACACATATGCCAATCTTCCTAGCATTTTTCTTTTCCTATCCTCCTAATTTCCCAACACTATAGGCAATCCTTGTTTTACAATCACAATTTCCATTGCTAATCAAGGCAGCTGTTAAGTGAGACATGCCCAATTTTACAATCTTTTTGCATGGTTAAGCAAATCACAGAAGTTGTTAAGCAAATCACATAGTCGTTAAGCGAATCCACTATTGATTTTGCTTGTTGGAAGCCAACTGGGAAGGTTGTAAATGGGGATCACATGACCCACTGTAATAATTGTAAATACATGCCAGTTGCTAAGTGCCCTAATTTTAATCATGTGACTGTGGTGATGCTACAATGGTTCTCAGTATGAGGGCCATTCATAATTACTTTTTTTCATTGCCATTGTAGCTCCGAATGGTCACTAAAAGAATGGCTGCAAGTGAAGTACTACCTGTACTGTCTGGAACACTATTTCTGCGTGCCTAATGTGATGCACATCCCTACTTATCTATAGTGGCAATCTTTTGTAGAAAAATTGTAGTTGTGGCCTTTCCTGAACCAAGATTTCTTCTGCTCAATCGCTCTGTCCATGGTGATTTCAGGTTGGACTATTATAATGTACTCTACATAGGGCTACCCTTGAAGACCACCAAGATCTACATCTGTGCTGAGGGAAGGTGTGGACAGTTTTGGCCCCCCAACCCGAGAATGGCCACTATAACACCACTGCTTTGTTTGAATTACATTGGTTACCATGCGCAATTAAAGATGTTGTTGATCACTTTTAAAGCCCTTCATGGCATGGGACCAGGTTACCTGAGGGACTGTCTCATCCTACTGGGTTTGGCCCGTACCACTCATACCAGCAGAGGAGGCATGCTGCAGTTCCGGTCAACCTGGTTATTCCAGCTAATAATCAGAGAGCCTCCTCTGCTTTTGTTCCTATGCTCTGGAACATCCCACCCACCCCGATGTGGGGTTGGCCCCAACCCTCCTATCTTTTCATAAGGGTCTAAAGATGTTGGCCAGGGGCTCCAATGAGAGAACAGCACATTGGGGGTGGTTGATCAATCAACAACAGATTCCACCTCCCCATTCTGCACCTGCCCTTGTTTTTTAATTCTTGCTTTTAATTTATTATATATAGATTTCAATGGGAGAAACTAGAGATGGCCCATTACAACCTTTGGACCCCTTGAGAAATCTAGGCAATTGCAACTCTCAGTAAGAGTAGCTGGAGACTTGGGTCTCCATCTTTTCTTGCAGCTGTTTGTATTTTTAGGCACATCTGTTTTTTTAATATCACTTTTCAAAATTTAATTGTTAATAACTCGGCTGAATGCTTATTTGCCTATCTCCTTTTGCTTGACTGCAATTGTAAAGTTTGTCTTACTTTATATTCATAGTTTAAAATATTTTCTTTTTCACTGCAAGGAAATTGGCTTTTCTTTTTTAGTGAAAGTGATTTTGTACGTTACTACTTTTCGTAAAAGAACTCCACCATTTTGTTTTTATATATACTCTTGTCCTTTTAGTAAAAAAAAAAAATGAGAACTTTCCTCCCCCATTTTGTTATTCTCTGCTGTGAGAATCATTATCTTAGCTTCTTCTGTGGTTAACTTTGTTATAGAATTCCAGTCTCTTTGTCCTTGATAAAAGAACTGTTTAGACTCTGTTGTGAAAGTTTGGTTATAAAGGAGATTGGGATTATATTAAAACCAAGGCAATAATAAATTAAGGACTCTGAATAGTATCCATTCTACTTATTCTATAATGCCCCCAAAAAGAGATGGGACTAAGATGACTTTAATCTTAAAGCCTTCTTGAACTTTTGTAAAAAATAAAAATAAAATGTGCTAACTTACTGGCTTTAAATGAAAAATTAGATAAAAGGTTTGATGAAATTGTCACAATTTCAAATCATCCTAAAGGCACCAGTAGTTAAATCAGCCATGCAATTGAATGATTTGGAAATTAATTTGCTGTAAAGATTTGAAAGACAAAGAGTTTTGCTTGAAAACTGGAGATTTGCTATGGGAGGCTGAAAGGAGCATTAATGAACAGGACTTTCTTAAGAAAATTAAAATTAATTAAGAAAGTTGATGAACACTGTGGAATAGAACCATAATGTGGAACTAGAAGACAACTGTCAAGAGATCACTTTGCAGGGAAATATACCGAACATACTACGGAGATATCTTCAATGGAGATCTAATTTTTTTAGAAGTGAGAAACAGCTGTTTGGAAAGATTCCATCTATAACTTTAAAGAAAAATGAAGACGATAAAATAGAAGTTGTTTTTATTGTAAAGAATCAATCGATAATGTTTGATTCTGAACAGATCAAAGACAATGATTGCAGTGGGTTTATGAGACATTAAAGCCCATTTGTGGCCTTTCTGCAAGTTAAATCTAATAACAGATTGTTAACAACAGAGGGCTTTGAAGTTTGGCTTTATTTTTGGGACTGCCTGTTACCTGCATTTTTATAGAAGATAGATAATTGGTCAAACTGGTTAATTGATAATATATTTCTATATTTATCCATATTCTAATGCTATATACCAATTTTTGTAAATATAGAAGTTCATAAATTATGGATCTCTTTTGCAAGAGGGGGAACAGCTATTGCTGAAATCTATCAGTATTCAACGCAGAATTTTTTATGTGTATTTTAATACTGTTCTATACACTTTTTTCCTTTTTAACATTTCTTTTATTTCTTTTTTCATATTTTAACTTTGGAAATAAATATTAAATTTATAAAATGTTTTCTGGGACTATAAAGAGCAGCAATCCAAATCAGTGGAAGATGCCGAGTTAGAAAAGACCGACACAAAGGATAGCAGCAGATACAGAATATAGCTAAATTTCTCTTTTCAATAGGAAGAAGCGTTGTTAGATTTACACTTATATTTTTACGGATGTCACATTTTATTAATTTTAAAGAAGAGATGTGCACCTCGTAAAACCGGTTCATGGCTGTATAATACATCACAAGACAAATAAATGTCAGCCAGATCTCCAGCATGGATTTCTTTAGCATGCTTGTTATCAGCTGTAAAAGGGGGGGTGAGATAGTAACGGGAGGTGGACTTATTATTTGGGATGGGGAAATGAACTGTAATCCCATGAGAACTGAAAGGGATGTTTGCACTAATGAACTATGCTGCTGCTGAGTGGAGTTGTTTACACTCCACCAAGGCCAACCATCCTGACTCCAAATGGGAGAAATGCCTGAAGACAAGCTTTTTCACATCATACTGGATTGTACTTTCAGTGCTGAACCCTGGGGGAAGGGATTTGGGGTGGCTTTCAATCTGTAACTTTAGCATGTTTTGAATCAGATCTTGCCTTGCTTTCGCCACCATTTCAAACTTAATAAAGGTACCTCTTCTCTAAATCAATGGAGTTCAAGATTTTCTTTCTTGAGTTTTGAATGGAGGCAGGCCTGACAACAAATCTAAGCATTGCCACTTGTGCCTTACCCACAAAATATACCACTTAATAAACTGTTATTTACAGACCACAATGATTATATTTGAACACTATGCTAATTCAAAGCTAAACAAATTTGTTTTATTATTGTGGAGCATGTGCAATGAGAAAACTGGGTCCTTCACATGAGCCACAAAACAAGCCAGCTTCGAAAGAAGTTAAGGGAAGATTTAAAAAAATATATATTGAGTTTGGTTATTTCCTATATTATGTCCTTGAGAGGTATTTTTGTTTCTTGCAACAGCCCTTTCCTAAATAAGGATCAGATAGTGACATTCAGCTTATCTTTCTTACAAAGAATTCAGATCTGTCAATTAATGTCACTATTTCATCCTCAAACTTCAAGATTAGCAAGGCTAGATGTTAAGACTCATAACTATGACATTTTTTTTAATTTTACAGCCCAAACTCCACTAGAATGCATCAGAAGGAGCTGTCATTCTCTTTCCTCAAGGTTTAAACATGTGAATGGAAACACTTAAGAATCAGTGTTTCTTAGCAAAGAACACTTACGAGGTGCGCACTTCCTTGGTTGACTTCTGGAGACTGGCATTTTTATCCCCAAGGCGCTTGACCAATGAAGCCAGCATCTTGCGTTGATTCTTGACTGCATCATCTAAGAACTGGTACCTGCAAAGAGATTATTTTAAACATTTGTATCAAAATGAACACTATACACACAGTTTAACAATCGCAGAAGAAAGTTTCCTAACCTATTTTGACAATACAGGGACTTAATGTTAATTGAAAACAAATGAGACCAGAAATGCCATTGTTAAAATGACATGGTCGTAAAGTGTGACATCATATGATCCTGCCATTTAGTGATGGCAATTCCGGGAGTCACAACTGCCTTTATTAAGTAAGGATGGGTAGGGTAGTTAAAGGAAGGCCCACACTGACTTCCTGCTGGCTTCCTCATTGACTTTGCTTGTGGGAAGCCGGAAGGCAGCATCAGAAATCATGATTGTGTGACTGCAGTATCATTGCCACAGCTGAAACTCCAAGGACCTGTCGTAAGTACAACTTGTTTAATATTGGTGCAAGTCCAGTCACTGAACAAAGGACTACCAGTATCAATACTCATTTCAACCAAGATCAGAGAAAGGAGAGTACTGCTAGACATAAAGAAGACAATCTGCTGGGACAGCACACAATTCAATTATTTTCCAACACATTGCATTTACCTTTTTTTTACAAAGTGGGAGACAGAGAACTAAACTTATGAAAGCCCACTGAAGATAGAAATAGTCTTAATTTTTTTTATTGAAAGCATTTAAATGGAAAGTGAATATGTGTATTCCAAAAAATAAAGGATAAGCAAAGTTAGGATGATCACTTGAAATTCTGTTCCCCAGAAATTGTAGCATTTGCAATGTCCTCAAACAGTACCCGATCAATACTCAAAATAAAAATGCTCAGAATTTCAGGACATAGAACTAAATCTATTAAAATCATCATATTCTCGTGCAGATATTACCATTAAAAAAAATGTGTTGAGGAGAATTCACCACACGGCACAAAGACAGACAGGGGTATCTGAGATCTGAAAGGGCTGCTAATTCTGTTGGCCCAGAATAATCTATACATTTCCAGAAAACTGCAGAACCGTCCAAAATTAACAAGAATATCATACAATCTACAAAAAAGCTTACTGGTGATCTTTGTGAGCATTCAGCTGACAGTCCCGGCATGTCAGGGTGTCACAGGTGTCACAGAACAGAACGAGAGGCTCATGTTTATGGACAGAGCAGTAGATAGTCTTCTCCCTCGCCTGCGATTTGGAGGAGCCTGAACAGAAAGAGTAACAAAATGGTTACTTATGTGGATAGTTTGGCTTACAGGAACTAAGGATATAGGAGATGCCAATGTGTATATGAAAATAGCTTACTTCAGTGAACCAACTGTAGTAAGGTTCAAAGGATGTTCATTACTTTTTTTAGCCCCAATTATGTGTATGCCTTATCTGTTTAGCGTGATCCCAAAGTCAAGTTTACTTTTTTTTTTTCACACTAGCCTCTGTGATTAGTATCATGAGGTCTTCTCTTTGTGTTACTGCATACCTGTGGATCTGACTGTATGGTCCTTAGTGTACTTCACTCTCTGATGGGCCTCCACACATGTCTCACACAGGGGCTCTTGGCACTCCACACAAAAGCTGGTGGCAGGGGCATTATCTTCACAGCTAGTGCAACACTAATAGGAAAAGGCTACTGATTAATCAATCAATCCATTAAAAAAAAGGTCACATCCCCAGCTCTGGGGATGTAAAATAGACAAGTCACATCAAGAAAGCAAATATTACCTGATTAGCATCTCTAGCATCACCAAGAGCTTCCGTGTCACCATCTCTCAAAAAGTAATTCTCCACAATGTCTTTCAGATAACACTGATGCTTGCAAACTGGGCAATCAACTACTGGGGGGACAAAAAGCAAATTTAAAATTTACAAGTGTACAGAACAAAAGCAAACACTTCTTTTCAAATACCATTCTAGCCACATTTTCAGCAACTTTTCATAAGATGGCACCTGATTGATTTATCATTAAAATCAGCACTTTGAATTGTGTTCGGAAGCTTACTTACCGAAAATCATTTCCTGGCTCAGAAAATTATATTAACCCACCATGTAAAGATCTATGTGGAATCATGCTCACATCTTTTAGGAACACGTAAGTAGGAGTGTGAGAGTTTGTTAGTTCACTCTAGATCAGGAGTATCAAATTCCAGGCCATGGGGCCAGCCTGGAAAATTAAGATGGCGGCCCAAATTGCTTCGGCCCGCTTAACCAATGCAGCTTCAGTCCAGCCTACCCAATGCAAAGAGGAAACACACCAGCAGTTTGGGGAATGGAGTCAAGGTGGTCATGCCCACCCAGTCCCCCCTCCCCGCCTCCAAGGTCAACCATAGCTCTGATGCAGCCCTCAATTAAATTGAGTTTGACATTCCTGCTCTAGATGGATTCTTAACTGTAATAACATCTAGTGATTGATGAAGTTTTTAAAACATATAGGGTTAAGAAACTGTATGTATTTATACTGCTCAATATAAATACTGCTCAATTTTTCCTCATGGCATTTCTTCAGCTTTCTATAAATTTCCTTATAAAAAGTCAAGAGTAATATTGCCACTAACAACATTATTTATGTCATACTCCTACTAGAGATGTCTGGACCCAAAACCTGACTAAGAAGTGTCCAAATAATCCATATAATTTCACTAGGATCTTCTGAAGTTGGAATGTCATCTCCTTCTCAACCATCTTTCCTAGAACAGGGATGGGAGACTGGAAGAAAATTGTAGAATGGTAGCATCTAGCAATGATTTCTTGAGGAGTAACATGCGCCTTTAAAAATCGGGGATCAACCCCTCCAACAAGGATGAATTCACCATCAGATTCACCCATGTCACCTAACAGGCAGCCTTAAAATAGCCAGGAGGGGCATAGATTAAATGTACATATGATGTTTGCATTCTATAGGACCATCTCCACTTCCTCAGGTCAAACCCAGAGATTTGGGTAAGACTGCTCCCTGGGCCATCTCAGCAGGATTTGTAAACACGCTTGGGAACAAATCTGAGCAATTTTATATGTGCAGGGGATTCTTCCACACAATTCTGTAAGTGGACCTCTGGGCTTTCCTTTTCAAGGAGAGTCTGTGTGAACAGATGAACTTCATCCAGGTGTGTCACCCTCACTGGACATTCTTACTGACTGGTGGGAGGGCACTCAACTCACTATTCCTCTTTTCAGGAAAACAATGCCTAACATTAATTTGATGATAAAGCTATGCAAGGTTGAATTATCACTGCAATTGCTATTGTCTTGGAGCATATGCTCAGAATAGAAAAACATTCCACATAAAATAAAGAAGACAATAACCTTCAGTTTAATTCTTCTCTTCTAAAATGAGCAAGTTGAGATGTGGCAAATAAAATGAATTACAGTCACACCACATCAGGATGTTTAAACTGAACTGCTTCTTGTTGACAAAAAAAAAGAAAACTTGCAAATAGTTCATTGCTGTATTGTTATGAGAAATACTTTTTCTCTAACTTCACAGGCGCCTTTATATAATCTTGACAAGTGAAAAATGTGATAAATTTTCAATTATCGCAATATTTCCCATACTTTTGGCCTTGAATAAGTAGAAATAGGAGATGATGTCTGGAAAGTTATCTTGTTAGGCCTGGCAAGTTAAATAAACAAAAGTAACAGAACAAACAATATTTTCACTTGACAAAATAATATAAAAATGTTCCTAAAGCATCTTCGGAATCCAATATTTCTAGTTTCTATCATCTGGTTTGTTTATCTGTTTATTAGCTTGCAGGGCCCAGTGACTCTTTCCACTTGCCTCTCATTTGTATACTTATCTACTTGACTTATCTGGCTCCAAAAAACATATTCTTTTTTTTCCTCCTCCTGGTCATGTTATGCTGTTACTTAGTATCTTCATGTCAGACCCAGCAGCTTCCCTCACAAAAGAAATGTTTACAACAGAGCTTTGTCATTTAAATTCAAAAGGAATCCTCTAAAGGTTTTTCAAAGGCAGTATCAGGAAATAACTCATTTTCAAATTAAAGTATAGCACCATGAGAATCTAGGATAAAACTGCAAATTCCATGCCAGACCAAATTTTATGTTTTAAGTTTTGCAATTAAAATCATTTGGAATTTATTGAGCATAACAATCATTTGCTGCCATAATTTAAACTATCTCGTGAGAACTGCACAAGAAAAGTTTGCTTCAAACTTTTTTTTACGCACAAATAACATTTACATACACATGCATGCATCTCAGTTCCATCTCATTGTAAAACACGATTTCTTGCTCAGGCATCCTCCTTGATATTAGCAGTGGCCCATCCTAAATGATGACACCCTGTCCCCCCCAAAGGGATTATGGGGCAAAATTCAGCAAGGGAAAAAGCAGTGTTTAATAGGAGAACCAAGAAGATAAACTCTTATAGGGTATATACGTATGTATGTGTCTAGGGTGTACATGTATGTATCATATACACGATTTTGTGTGTGTATGTGAGCAAGGCAAAAAGCTGCGTTTTCGAAAGGAGAATCCGAAAATAAACTTTGATATGTATGTACCAAACACTGCTTTTTGCCTTGCTGAATTCATACATATTCACATAAAATCATGTATCGATGATAGATGTATGTGTATTATTTTCTTGATTATCACAAAAATGGTTAATTGCTTGTCAATCCAAGTTTCTACCAATTTGAATTGTTTCCCAATCAAAAAACATTTAGTTACAATAGTTAGATAAATGGCAGAAATTACAGGCTAGGAATTATAAACTAACGATGCCAACTGCTTATAAAGAGAATTTGCATGTTTTATAGATGGCATTTTGCACCAAGATTGGCAAAGATGTTTAAGGATAAATTGGCTAACTGTTGGAAATGTTATAAGAGACTTGGTATTATCATGTGGTGGACATGACCAAAAGCAAAAAAATATTGGACAAGATACATACAGTTGAAAAAAATGATAAAACAACATATTGATTTAAAGCCAAAAATATTCTTGTTGGGCAATCTACCAGAGAATTATAGCAAGAGAATGTATACTTGATTCTATACATATTAATTGTAGCTAGAATTGTATTTGCACAATACTGGAAAAACAAAGAGATCCCTACAGAGGAGAAAGTGATTAAAAAATATTAGAATGCACGGAAATGAACAGATTGATGTTGGAAATTAAGGACAAAGAACAAACTGAATATAATAGGATATGGGAGGCATTTTATCAATGGTTAGATAATAAAAATAAATATTAGAAATATGGGATTTAATTAAGACTATGGAAATAAAGGAGAGTTAGTAAAGGAGGAAAGAAAAAACAATTGTAATCATTATTATTGTAAGCTTTATGGAATGAAAAATAACCCAATGAATATTATATGGTAAACTATAATAACTACTAAGTAAATTGTTTGTACGCAGACATTGTTTTATGAACTATGTAATTTTGATGTTAAAAAATAAACTTTTAATAAAAAAAACATTCAGTTAGCATATGAGAGAATAAAATCTGATGTTTACCCTTTATTATTTCTGGAGACAGGAAAAAAAGGTTGTCTTTTTTGTGTGCTACTTTCAGTATTATTTACTCTCACTAAAAGGTGTATTCCAGTGTGTCTCATTGGCCACTTGAACATGTGTAGACTTCAACTTCCAGAATTTTCCAACCAGCATGCTGTCAGAGGAATTATGGGAGTTGAAGTCCACATATCTTTAAATGGACAAAATTGATAAAACTCAATCCTGCAAAATGCCTATAGAAAAATGGTTAAGCCATCACTTCCCTCTTATTACCTCCTCAAAATACCAACCTGCATACTGCTTTAGCTAAAAGAAAAGAGGAAATGGTATGTTTTTTTCCTCATGCCAGAACAATAGGAAATGGATACCCTTTAAAAAAAATATAATCAAATCTATAGCCTAGCATGCAGTTCTGAGAGATATCAAGGGAAGATGCAGTCCCTGGCAAGAGATAACTATTGATTTGAAAATGGTACTAAAGGCGTATTGTGCAGTTCTCTCATTATAGCTGCTGTCATAATTGAGGCTCTCATCAAAACTGTTGGGGAGACTTCTTTAGTCTTCTTCTATTCTTTCCCTTTCCTTGCAATTAGATAAGTTATATTTATGGGGATGCAATTAAAAGACCAATACCAGAACCAGACTTGATATTTTAGGAAGGGGGGGGGGGGAAAGGCTAACTACTCAACTTATCTTCGAGGCACCATCTGAAGGACAAAGCTCTGGGAATGGAATGCAAAAGGCAGCTGAAGAGAAGACAGTTCCCAAAACAATTTATTCAAATTCTATTGGACAATAAGGGACTTGCAAGAGGGAGGAACTGAAGTTTCCAAAACAATTTATTCAAATGCTCTTGAGACAATAAGGGATTTGCAAGGGGGAAGGAACTGAAGTTTCCAAAACAATTTATTCACATACCCTTGGACAATAAGAGACTTTTCAAGGGGGAAGACCTGAATAGGGAAAGTTAACTACCAAAAGCTTGGTAGTTCTAATTTCACCATACTGTAATCCACTTGGCCTTTAGTAAACTCTTCACACCAAATGGAGTCAAGTATCATTCTTACTTAAGGGACCAAGTTGGGGCAGGACTGGCAACCAGTTTGGTCTAATGATTAAGGCACCCAGAGAAAGAGGGAGAATTCAAATCCTGCCTTAGGAATGAAAGCCAGCTGGGAAACTTTGGGCCAGTCACGCACTCTCAGTCCAACCCCACTCCCTTGTTGTACAGCAAATAGGAATGTCTGTTGAGTACGTTCCCCACATTGAGTTACTTATAAAGGCAGGATATAAGTAAAACTATTTTTTTAATTCCACCTTTCTTTTTACAAATAACTCAAGGCAGTGAACATACTAATAAACACTCTCCCTTTCCCCCTACAACTACTACCTTATAGGTGAGGTGAGCTGTGCTAAGAGAGCAAGCAATTGTTGCAAAGTCACCAGTTAGTGTTCATGTCTGAGGTGGGACTAAAGCTGTTTCCTGATTTCAAGTCTGGTGCCTTAACCACTAGACCAAACTATTCTGAACACCTTCTGGGGTTTCTCTCTCCCTTTTATTTATAAGGCAAGCAATGTGTTTCATCAACCAGTGCAGATTTTTTTTTTCAATCAAGCAGCATCTTCAGTTATGACTTAAACAATTATTACATCCTGTTTTTCCTCCAGTCTTTCCAGCTGTTTTGTGATAAGAGGTAGCAAACAGTGAAATGGTTTATGAGTAGCTGTTCAAGCATTTCTAAGTTAACTATTTTTGCCTGTAGTGTAATTAGGTTAAATCTGTACAGTTAGTAGCTATTTGAAAACCCACCCACCCTACCTCCATTCTCTTAAGAATTAAACAAGATATTAATTATACTTGACAGGCACTTTTGGCTAGCAGGACTTTTGTGTTCTTTGATCTTCCTCTGGAAAATGATCTCACAGTGGATTATCTTCCCACATGTTGCTTCCTCACTTCCTTTCTTCAGTAGCCTTCTGAATTCCTTCAACAATTAGCCTGACTCTGGAATAAGTTTGTCTTATAAGTTACTAATCTGTTATGATTTGCCAGCCATTATTTCCTCCTTTCCAAAAGGGCAAAACAGTCTAGCCAACACTTCTTTTCCTGCAAGCACATCACTCGACCTTTCTCTTGTCTATACTCTTATCTCCAGAATTTTCCTGTGGTGAAAAGCTTATCTATTATTCTCCCAGGCTGCCTCCAATCTGTACTTATGAAAGTTAAACAAACAAATGCATATCTTGGTGAAGGTACCAGGATTGCAAAGTTTTCAGCTGCTGCATTCTATCTTTTTCTTTATACATACACATAAAATTCAAAATAACAGAATAACAGGGTCCACTGTGCATGATCTTATCAGCCTGCTGTGACTACAAAATGAGGACTTTTCCTCCTCAATTTTGCTCCTACCCAAAATATTAAAGTTACACAAAAATATTGGCCATGGGAGTTATTCTATACTTTTATGCACACACCCCTGCTCAATTGCAATAATCTTCACCATATATGTTGGCCAGCCAATTCAATGACCCAGAGGGTCATCTATGGATATGGTTATTAGAAGAAATATTTTGGTTTTTTTCCACTTTGCAGGGTTAATCCTGTAAATAAGGCAGTTGTTTCTAGCCTAATCTTTATTCCCTTGCTCACAGAAACTGCCTCTCCCCTTATTACACTTGTAACTTTGGTGATGTTTAATCCTATGTTTGGTGATGTTTAAATCCTGTGGCCATGCCCACAGAACTGGTAGTAAAAAAAAATTATTTCACCACTGCAATGACCCTTAGAGGACAGCTTAGTATATCACTCCTTCCAGTACAAATGTGCCTTTGCCGACCTAGATGAAAGAGAAAGAACACATTCATAACATGTCATATTTTAAATGTGCTTGCTGTAAGAAGCAATCAAATCTGGAACACATATTGCAAGTGGGATGGTGGTAATCAGAAAACAGAACAAATTCAACTAAACGTCAGCAGCACATCAAAGACAAGTCTTTGTTACCCAACTCCTTCTAAAAGCCAAAAATGCAGACCATGTGTAATCTAAGAAATTTCAGACTGCTAATTAAAGATATTTCATAAGTGTAAAAAAATGATCATGAATCACTTTTTTCAGTGCCTAAAGAGTTACTAAATGAACTCTGGTAAATTGAGGACTACCTGTATATGCAAGCACTTAAGTTTTCAAAAGGTTCCATAACCCGTTTTGAAATTTAGGCAGTCCCGGGATTAATTTTAAGTGACAAGATGAAAGATAATCAGGAGTCAGTTACATTAGATAAATGAAAAATGTTATAATGGCAAAGGTGGGAATGCATACACATATTGTGCTCCTTATTTCTGACAACTTTGTGTTTCATTCAGGTTGTATTGAAGATCAATTTTTAACTGCATTATAATCTGTACAGTTGTTAACCAGTAAACGAATTTTAAGATAATGAAATTTTGGGCATCCTTCCAAATCACCAATAAGCCATTAAAAGATAGTTTGACTTGTTACAATGCAATGCAGTCCTGTGTTTGAAGAACATTCAGGAATTTGCTATTACATACTTTTAAGCTGACATGGGATATTTAAAAATTGGATGTTTTATTCAATTGACATCTCAGAAATTTAACTACAAATAAGTCTCTAAGACTGATGCTACTTCTCATGATGTGTCCAACATACATGGTATTTTCTTCTTTAGGCCAACATTTTTCACTATAGTTTTGAGATGTATAAAATTTATAAAGGATACATGATTGCAATCCATTATTTCTTAATAAAAATGAGGTGACCTTGCCTGACTGAACAAAAGAGACACTTGGGAATTTTGGGAAACACAGGTGTGTTTAAATTCCTCTGATCACGTCTTCATCATCAAAACTTTCCTTCCACAGCAGTTTGCCTTCCTTATTATTTTTAGAATTCCTTATTATATACATCCCCACTCCTTTCTTTTGATGCCAACTTCTCTCCAGGCTTCTAAAAGAGAACAGATTTATTTCTGCAAGAGAGGACAAGTTGATATTATTCTACTTTAAAAGGATACTCTGAAGTACCTTTATATACAATAGCATTGTTTGCTTGATTGCAATATGCAAAACACAATTTCCTGTTATTTATGCCTGATTCAATCATCTCTCTCAAAGGTTTTGCACATAAAGTAGCCAAGATTTTAACTGAACAGTTTAAACAAGAACAGTAAGATGTGGCAGGATCTGTCTCTTTTGTTTCCTGAAACCACTCTTTTTTTCCCTTTATTATGCATCATTTTAACTTGGGAGATGCTCAAAGGAGAGCTGAGAGGACAAACAATTAAATCAGCTCAGAGAAGTCTAGCAGAGTTCTGAATCAGGCCAAGATCATTCCTGCCCCTATATTCTGAATGATGGCTTTACCTGGTGATATGCTGAAAAGGGATAGCAGCTAAATTAGGAAGAAAACCAAACCAAAGCATCTTGCATAGAAGGAATGGTACAACAAAAACCAGGATACAATTAAGCAACTTTTCAGAAAGGAGGCAGATTAACAGGACAACAAATCTTGGGCCACTAAGCTGGATAACATTTGAACACTGTAGTTCATATGAAATAACCCAAATATTTTGTCAACTAAAGGTTTTGTTTGTAGGGGAGGGATTATTTTCCCCAGACAAAAACACAAGAGGTGAAATTCAGGAAAGAACTGAAAGAAAAGATTCATTTATTCATTCCTTAAAACGCCAATACTTCTGGTCTACCTAACCATATAAAATGCCCAAATCTGCTCCATCTGTTTGTTTTAAAATACCTACATCATTAAAACTCTTAAAATGTGAATGCGCATTTTCTATGAAATTATAATTATCAAAATCTTCAGTTAATTCAATTGTAAACATAATTTTCCTTGCCATAAACTGTCAACCGGATTTAAACTGCCTATCCACTTTTACAAACTTTTTAGACCCTTAAAAGTGGTGCGTTTTTCCTTATATTTCTTTGACAATAATTCCACATAAAAACAAACTGTGTAACTAACTGGATGTCCAAAATGCAAAGAAAGCCTATAGTTTGCTTTAAACATTTATAGGTGATTTAGCTGCGGTTTCGCAAGTACGTAATATAAATGGGGGGGTGGAGGCGCCCCCCCCCCAAATTACTATGAATTAGCTAAAATACGGGTTTGCTGTTTCGCAGCCCTCACGTTCGTGATAATTATAACCAGGTACACGGGATTAAGGAAGCTACTGCTTTGGTAAAATGAACAGAGGCTTTCACCCTATTAATAAAAGCAGCCCAACTGCTTCAAAGGGGGGATGGGGGGGGGGTGTGGCCTTCCCCCCCCCCATCCTCTCCCGGGCTCCACTTCTCGCGATAGGCGCTCCAGGGCTGAGCAAACTCGACTCGTCGGAATGCGCATGGCCACGCCTCTCCGGCTGCATCCCCCGCCGCCATACATCCGTCCTTCCCGCGGTGAAGCCAAATCTCATTCCCTCCCCTCTCCAAGCCCCTTCCCAAATGCAAGCCAATGCAAACTCTTCCTCCTCCCACCCACCCACCCTGGCAACAAGTTCTCTCGCTAAGAAAGGAGCCCAAGCCGCATAGACTAAAGAAAGGTCCAACCACGAAACCTATATCCGTTCCCTGCCTCGTGTGTGCTTTTCCCCACCACAACCACCACCCACCATCTCCCGCCCTCGTTCACCGCCCCTTTTCCTCCATTTTTTTTCCACACCAACCTTAACAGGCATCCAAGGCACAATTGCACCTAACCTCCCCATCATCATCACCACCCGCGTAAACACACAAAACCACGTAATCCTCTCTCTTTCCCCTCCCCCTTTAAAGCGCAGGACCCAACCCGCGGCCAAGAAGCGCCTCCAAGCCCATCCGGAGACAATTCCCTGGTGCTGCAAGCAAACAACGGGGGAAGAACAGGAGAATAATAAACGCTCCCGGCAAAAGTATGTTTGCATCTCCGCCCATTGCAAACCTTTCCCCTTCTTTCTCCCCTTTGCAAAGCAGGGCCGGCATTGCTCTAACCCAGAAAAGTGTTCCCGGGCTCTCCCCTCCCCGAGCTGGCTACTTCCCAGACCTCTTCTTACCTTGTCCATCCTTGTTGTTGCCGCCCGAGGCAGTCTCCACTTTGATGCACTCCTTGCAGACGGTGTGGAGGCAAGGGAGGAGCCGCGGATCGCGCTCAGAGCGGAGCCGCTCTCGGCACACGCCGCATTTCTCCAGCAAGTCGATGCCTTCCACGTTGAGAGGAGCGGAGGAGGAGGAGCGTTGCTTGTCCCCGGCGGCGCCGCCTCCGCCGGCTTCCGCCGGAGCAGAGACCGTTGCAGACCCAGAGGCCGACATCGCCGTCCCGGAGCTGCTTTTGCTGCTGCTTCTACTAATTATCGCCGCCACCGGCAACAAGCCGAAAAGCCGCGAAAACAGGTAGGGGCGTGCAGGACCCGGACCTCGCGAGCCTTGGAACCGCTGAGACCTGGAAGGCGCCGCACGCGAGGTCGCTAGACAACGAAAGCAGCGCGCGCAGCTCACCGTCACAGAGGGAGGCCTGACTGCTTCGGTAGCTCACTGCGATGCCCCGCCTCCTTATGCACCTCCCACTTCGCCGACTGAACCACGGGTAATTTGAGGAGGGCGGCGGGGACTTGGAGCAAGCGGTTGTTTTTTTTTTCCACCTGTCTTTTTCTGTTCTCCCAATTGGACCGTATCTTCAGAAAGGGTGTTGCGTTACAGATAGACGTTCAATCCAACCAATCGACAACGTTCTTTTTTTTTTTTTTTAAGGAAAGTTCAAATAAAGGAGAAAAAGATATCTATCCAATAGGATTCGAGTAGATTTGTTTAGTCTTTTATCGGAGAACAAATCGGAAATGGAAAAGGTTTAGGTCCGCCTCTTAGAAAAGGGGCAGATCCAAAGAAAAAAAAGATTTAAGAGATTGAAACCATGGCAACCTGGAATTCATCCAAGCTGAAAGGGAGCGGGGTTTTGGATTGGCGGGAAAACAGCCAGTAACTGCCTCAGAGTGAGAAGCTACCTGGAGGGTGGAGCCAATCATTGAAGTGCTCTGCGGCTGCCTAAGCGAATTCTTCGTAGCCTCCATGTTGAAAACCAAATTCCCTTTTCTCAGACAGTACAGTAAATGGCTGCAAAGAGTGAAGGTTGCTATACTGTTTCCTAGGTGATTGCAAATAGATTCTCAAGTGATACTAATATATGAAGAGAGAGAAATGTAAGCAGAGACTAACCAGGTTTGGGAGCTATTTTTTTTAATGGTTCGCTGAATTTATAAATTACAAATACCACTCGACAAAACAAGCTGGAGTTCACACATTAAATTGAAATAGCTATTTTGAATCCACAGTAGCTGGGCTCACATACACTAGTTTACAAACTGAAGGCTACTTTGGTGTTGCAGTTAATGTACCAAATTAGCAATGCGAGGTACAAAGCTGGCTATGGTGACTCAGCGCTAGCCAGGAGGCAATAGCAAATCACTTGAAAAACCTTGCCAAGAAAACTGCACAGACTTTTCTAGGTAGTATCTGAGAATTGGGACACAGTTGAATGGAAAAAATGTATATACCAATATAGCTGAGTTCACACAATATATTGCCTGTTGGCTTTCTTGATTGCATTCGTGTGAATGCAGTACAGAAGATGCTAACTTGTTGGGGATTTATATACCGTACCAGTGAAGATGGATCCACATTTTTTTATGTTTTGCCAATTATTTAATGCTTAAAGAAATAAGGACAAACGATGCAATTCTGCAATATTTAATATATTTGAATGAACTGAAAACTACTTTGCACAAGTACTGAAAAGTTTAATGAAGAGTTCCGCTACACTATATAGTTGTGACTCTTAATACAATCAAGGTGGTCTACATAGCATTTTCTATTTTATCCCTACAACAATTCATAGTAATTCTGGCTGACAGTGATTGGCCCTTATACCTTCATGAATGAGGAAAACTCAGATTCTTTCTGGATTTATACATAGCAGTAACTATGGTGTGTTAATTAATGCCTAATGTCATGTCTAATGCTAACTTAAGTCATGTTTCAGAAATCATAGTGACTGGATTCAAACATGTAAAACTGAACCCTAAAAGCTACATTATGGCTTTCCTTGATGTATGAATCCCACTAATTCTGATTTATTCAGTTAATGATAAATAAACATTGGTTTTGCGGTATCAGGACAAATAGCAGGCAGTCTACAATTCAGACTTTCTTTTAGTATATGACATAAAACAAAGTTCTGATGTTCATGTATTTTATTAAAGAAAAATCTAGCCTGCAAAAGCTAGTTTTTGTCTTTTAATATCACTTTTTTTATTTTGCTATGTAAGAATAGTGCATAACTGAAAATATAGGAAGTGGTGTTCAGGAAAATACAACCCAGATAAAACATTCTGAGAGTATTTATATTTATGAAATATCTAACATAATTCATTTTCAACCAATTCATGGCAAAATATATTATGACATAGTCTAAGTTCTGTAGTGATAATGTACCTAAAATGAACCAAATTTAAAATTAGCAAAATTTAGCATGTGTCAATGTAATTTAAGACAATGGGATTTCTTTGGGTTTACCTTGTAAGCAATTCATATGAATTGAAGTCTCTGTCTTGCCAATATATTGAAAAATTACAAGGTTGCAAAAAACATCTATGGTATAGTTGTATGGATGGCAATTTTAAAAACCTTATATTGAATTATTGGGCAAGTCACAATAACTTCCTCTATTACCTCTTAGGTCAGGGGTCTGCAACCTTTAAGACATAAAGAGCCACTTGGACCCGTTTCCGAAGGGAAAAAAAAACCTGGAAGCCGCAAAACCATCTCCCACCCAAAACGACACAACACCTCATCCCCTCTTCTCCCATCCCCCCATCACTCACACGG
>JAEANM010000742.1:0-32669 GCA_017656035.1 Myanophis thanlyinensis
ACAGACAGACAGACAGACAGACAGATTTATTGTTTTAAGTAATACTACTGAATGCCACTGTGAATATTTCTCCTGCAAATAGGGCACCTGAATATTGATAATTAAACTACTATGCCTAAAATGTGATCCTCATAAGAAAAAGGGATCCTCTAGTAGTTAATGACTGAGAAGATTAGCCCAACTAATTGCAGAATCTTAAAACTAAGATATAATTATTTTTCACAATAAAATACATCATGTTTAAGAATGTTTTTGTCATGACTGCAAGAAGCAGAACTGAAGCAGTTTGGAAGTGCAAAAACTAATATTGCAAATTATAACTGCTGAAGTTGAAAAATATGCCTCTTGGATTTTGCGAACATTTCCTTCCATCTTGTTGGAAGAAAGAATTATCTGGTGTAGGAACAGCTGTGAAGCAGTTTTGAGCATCTCCTTTCCAAATATAAGAAAATGTTTTCCAATTCCTGCATTGTTATCAGTCTAGTGAAAATCCCAACAAAAAATCAGGAAATAATCTTCTGCATGCCTCTTTTTCATTGGTGGGATATTTAGAAGAGAACATTGTTTTGTACAGGAATTATCTTGGGACAAAGAGGTTTAAGCAGCATATCTTCTCAATTGCAAAACGCCTGCTTCTTCCTGGGGAAACTAAAACAATTGATGTCTAACAACTATGATTATTTTATCTTTTCAGTGATGAATGACATCATTGGGGGCATCTTCAATAAAAATTTTATGGACGAACTGTTTAAGCCACAGGAACTCTATTCCAGGAAAGCCCTAAGGGCAGTTTTTGAGCGGTTGGTTCATGCCTCCATCATGAGATTGAATGCCCCCAGTATGGATAAGGTGAGGTCAAATCTTTCTTTTTCTCTAGATGTCTTCTGATGAAACTGGGTAACCCCCTTTTTATCAAGAAAAGCTATTGTTAAGTTCACACAAGTTGAAACATAGATGCACATGGAAGAAATGATCTGAAATACTGATTTTCAGTGCATCAGTGCCTACTGACTTTACAGTTACAGACAAAATATGGTACCATGTAGTCTTATGAAAGGTCACTCTGCACCTGTGCCTGTCTTTTTCTGCTTTCTTCACTAGCAAGTGCCTTAGCCCTTGAAACACAGCCCCCCTGGTCTTGTCCATCCCATAACTTGTCCTCATCAGCCTTCCAAAATGGCAGTCTGAATTCTCAGATTGAGCTTCACTCATTCATACATTCAATTCTCATTTGGCTAATTTCCATTTACATCACTAATAGTGTTATTGAAAAAAATAGCTACCAAGACATTCTTTGCTAAGGGAAAGCATCTGAATATTTAATGAATATGTTTACATGTGTATCTTCAACTGTAATTTTTTTCAAGAAACTGTATGTGGTAAGTGAATAAAGTATTTATATTATATAAAATATGCATACACATTTAAGATCTAAGTTTAGGTACATATCTGAATGCAGATGGGATAATGTCTAGTAAATTTGCTGCTGGAATATTTTTATTTCAAATCATTTGCTTTATCAGCTGTTGCTAAGCAAGACAGTTATGAATTTTGCCTCTTTTTACAATCTTTCTTGCAACAATTGTTAAGTGAATCACTGCAGTTGTTAAATTAGTAATATGGTTGTTGAGTGAATCTGGCTTCCCCATTGACTTTGCTTGTCAGAAGGTCGCAAAAGGGGATCGCAGGACCCCAGGATACTGCAGCTGACACAAATACATGCCAGTTGCCAAGTGTCCACATTTTTATCAGGTGATCATGGGATTGCTGCAATGGTCGTATGAAAAATGGTCATGTCACTTTTTCAGTGTTGTTGTAACTTTGAACAGTCACTAAATGAACTGTTGTAAGTCAAGGACTATTTGTATATTTTAATATTTTTAATTCTAACCACATGTAAGTAAATCATGTGGAATACATTCTTGCTGTGTTCTGGGCATGAGTGCAAAGTGTATTTCCTTCATTTTAACAAACGTTGCACTGAAAGCTAGCCAATATTATTGATATTCTTCAAGTAAAATCCTGCTAGCTGTATTAAAATGAGATGTTAAATTAGTTATCATGTTCTAATAAAATATAAGTAATTTTATAAATGCTGCTGCCCTGACCTTGCCTGTGTGATTAACTGACATCTCTTGTTTGTTCTATAGCTTTATGATCTAATGACTATGGCTTTCAAGTACCAAGTTCTCCTCTGCCCTCGACCCAAGGACCTTCTGCTCATCACTTTCAACCACCTGGATGCCATTAAGGATTTTGTCTATGAATCGCCCAAAATTCTGAACCAAATTGATGTTACCATGCGCAAGTTCATTGATGTATGAATGCCCTATCTTCTATCGCCTGTACAGAAAAAGTATAAATGAATGAAAGGCAAATAAATTATAGAAAGAATTATAGCTTTGTCAACAGTACATTTAGCTTTCTGAAAATAAAGTTAATAGAAAGAAAAAGTGAATTGCAGATGAGTTGTGTTCATGACACTCTAAATTCCTTAGTAGCCAGCTAAAATTTTAACCTTCCATATTATGCAAGTCCATACGATAGTTTATATTTTAGTCTCTCGTGCCCATCAAAAAATCTGGGAAAATTAAATAAATTACTATATTTTAGTTAATCATACTGTAGTTAAATATATTGTATAAACAGCTATAGCATAGAACAAATAGTGATAGTTGTGATATACCATCAGTGAAAGATCAAACAGGACTATCATGTCTTTTACAGCACATGTAAATATATTACATGTATAATATATAATTAATATATTACATATATAATATATTATTAATATATTAGATTAAAAGTATGGCTTGAATATTAAAAATATTATGAAATTCTATATCACATAAGCACGATGCATCTGCATCTAGATTTTCAGTTTGATCACTGGAACAGAGAGAAAGTAAGGTCCTACAACCTATCACCAAAATAAAATGATAATGATCTGTTGACAGATATGAGACCATATGAAATGCTTGGTCCACGTAGCTCTAAAATGCTCTAAAGAAGAACTAAGAACTCATCAGATATTGTCACTTCTGATTCTTTTCCTTAGACCTACGTCTTACTCTCTGCTGGGGAACTTCAGCTCATCCGGCAAACGCTGCTAATCTTTTTCCAGGACATTCATATCAGGGTAGGAATGTTACACATTACTTCCATGGGATGATAATGGTAAAAGGAAAATGTTTAGCATAAGTTATTTCCAACTGAAGCAGTTTTATTGACAAGTCTTGGTATTTCTTCAAAGGTTTCCATTCTCTTAAAAGATAAAGTGCAAAATTCCAACGGCCATTTTGTGCTGCCAACCTCAAGTTCAGTTCCTTGGGGGACAGAGATTCCTGGACTCATTAGGTGAATCCTTTGACTTGCCTTTTTCCTTAACTATCCAACTGGATCAGGTGCTGATCACGTCCAAATGGATGTGGAGCCCAGCTTCATACCGCAGGCTGTCTTTTGGGGGATAATAGTGTTTACAAGGTTGGGTTGATGAGTGAATTTCTCAGTCCCCAAACTCTCTCATCTATTGTATAAGAGAAAAGGAACCGATATTTACACTTTACAATGTTACAGACTTTTTAACAATAAAGGAGATGAAATTCAGAGGATCGAGTTCAGCAGTGGAGGAAATTATGTTCTTCCGTATCGGGAAGGTTCATTTGACCTTCATGGAGACAGAGTCATTAGACTGGGAACAAACATGTAAGTCATGGTCTGCAGAGTTTCAGTTTGGGGCTTTCAGCAACTTTCCTGTGTGGCTCTTATGTACATAAATTCAATTAATCTCTAGATACAGTATCAGCCGGCCTGTAGAGACAGATGTATCAGGGGCCACCAAAAATTTGGCATCTCGTGTTAAGGTCAGTGTCTTTGATTTACCCTTAGAAACACAGAGCAAGGCTTTGTTTTGCTTCCCATTTCATTTTGTTCATTTATTTGTTTCAAGATTAATATCCTAAATCCCTAGATTACTACACTGGAACAGACACTCCATCTAGAAGCTATTTGTTCTGAAAGTGTTCTCCAGAACTTCTTTATCGTTTTGATTTAATGTTTCTTTCCTTCTGTTGGGATCTGATTATATCCATTGCAAGGGGGATTTCAAGCCTACTGATTTTCAGATAGGAAGAACTGGGAAACCAATAATTAGCACCAATAACAGTTTAGATTGTGTAATTTACGTGTTTCTTTCCATAACACTTAGAAATGTTCTTGTCAATGCAGGAGAATACTGCTCCCAACCCTCTTGCTAAAGAAGAGCTGAATTTATTAGCCAGGCTGATGGGCGGCTTGGAGATCAAGAAGCCCCTAGTCAAGGAGGCTGGTTTCCGTCTGAATCTTTTCACCACTGATGAGGAGGAAGAGTATGATACTTGGCTTTCAATGGTAGTAGCAAAGGTGGTGGGTCTTCCATATATCCAGAGTTGCCCTTGACCTTTGACATACCAGAGGTCATACTCCCAAGTGAGTTAGTGATAAAAAGTCAATGCATGGAGATTGATTAATCAGTTGTATTTATGTGAGTTTTTATTCTGTTCTCTTAAGACACGCTGCCCTGACTCGACCAGAGGAGTTATCCTATCAAGTTCTCAATATCCAGGCAGACCAGGTAGATATTTATTGCTGCATCATATTATTTCTTCGAAAAATGAATAACACAGGTTTTCTTTTAACTGGACCAACTTCAGTTTGTATATGTAAATTTTTAAGTTTCATATACCTCTTAAGGTTTTTGTTCTAGCTAATAAACATACAAAAACAAGATGTTTTTTAGATAGCACACATTCATAAGAAATGCTCCACCGCATTTGTGGATTACTCTGAAAATAATTTTTCTGTGCAAAATAGTTAGAAGCTTCCATGCAGACCCACATGCAGACCAAAGCCAGTCCCGATTGGTTGTTCCTTGTGACTGACACATTGTTCACAAACATAACTCATAGTCATTGAGAGGCCCCACCTTCATGGCTTTTAAGAAAAGTGGGGGAGGAAAAACTGAGGGAAGTTAGTCATGTAGCTACTGGTAGGATTTCCAGAAGCAGGTTTTAATAAACTAGATTAAAGGAAGGCAGCAGACCATGGCTCAAAATCCTATCAGATAAATAAGTCTGGAATAGATCATGAAAAGCAAAATATTAAAACCATATACATAAATAATCCATTTCGGTGAAAGGAAAATGAGAAGTGTTAAGAATCCATTATCGATGAATCACGAGTTCACTGGCAAATTGAAAAACACAAAGAGGTTAATAGGAAATGGAAGTAAAGACTAATAATTAAGGGATGGTACATTAGAGCCCTTTCCCAAACAATCAAGGAAATGGGGCTAGGCTAGGGAGTGTAGCTCCAGATTGATAAAGGCATAGAGAAAGTTTGACCTTGTTTCCTAAACAAATTTAAGTCTTCAGGATCTAACCAGAAGTATTCACAGCAAGCCACAGTAATGCCAAAATACCGACACGCACAGCACTCATATATCCACATGCACATTCTGATGTCTGACATACTGTAAGTACAGAAATTGAAGAATTTATGTGATGCCATAACACACATTCCCTGACAAGTTACATCCTGAGATGCTGGAAGGAGGTAGCAGATGACCAGTCCCTTAGTAGGCTAAGGGATCACTGTGGATGTAATTCCTCTCAATCTCAGTAAAATGTTTGGCAAAGTCTCCCCTGATACTCTTGTGACTGAGATGGATCAAATGTAGGCATTTCTGTCCAGTATAGTTAAAATTGCTTGAATCACCACACAGAGAGGATACTAATAAATGATTCTGCATCAATGTGGCTAACCTGAGTCCATCCATGGCCTAGTGCTATTCAGCATTTTTATAGATGGCCTAGGCTAGGGGATAGAATGGAAGCTTATCAGATTTGTAAATTATATCAAGCTAGATGACTGAAGACAGAATTGAAATTCAGATGATCTCCCACACAGAATCTGCCACACAGAGTGAGAAACTACTTCTGACTAATTGAACATTAACAACAGAGTGATGCAACAGCTAAAAAGGTTGTGAGGAATGGCTAAAGAAACTGTATTTAGCTGACAAAAGAAGAGATATAATATAAAATTGGAAAAATTCTTGAAAGGTTAACTTAAGTACTTGGTGCAGGATTTTCTACAGCTTATTTCACAGATTATCATATCGCTGCTGATTGAAGTCAAAAACAGAGTTCTCTTTGGGTATGATCATTCAGCCAAGTGTGAATGCATTTAATTAATCTTCTAGTCCATATCTTGAGAACATCTCGAGTATCAAAAATATACTACTCTTACATTATTCTTCACCAATACTGTAAATAGGAGGGTATTGTGAATGGGGTGGGGGGGAGGGCAGACCTTTGCTGAAAATACAGATAAACATTAACAGCTTGAAAGGAAATTAAGACTGAATACTAGGAATAATTTCCTAAGTAGCATCTTAATGCAGTGGATTGTGGATTGATTTTTAGGAGATGTTTTGTTCAAATGAGATGTCTTGGATCCATAGATTTTCATTCATACTATGTTAGGATAATACTATATTTTGTCCATTCTTCTATTCTTACACAAATACTTCCTTGCAACGTCTATTGAAACAGGACCAGCAACGGAACGAGGAGCTGGATCGCATCAGGGGGGAATTTGAGATGTCGGAACAGCACTGTGAGGAAAGCAGCAAGGAATGGGATTTGTTGGCAATGATGGATAAGCTATAAACCTCAGCCCTGAAGAGCCACACAGCTTTAATGCAGAAGAACATTAGGACACCCAGCTTGATGTTTGAAGACCTAAGTCGGATAGAACAGAATGGATTCTTAAACTATCCATCTTTTGTTAGGACATGAAATTTGGGGACTGTCTGAGACCCATTTAACAGTCCTTTTCTCCGGCATTAGGGAAATGTGGGAGGACTTTCTACTGGATAGTAGTTTTGTTCCTAAGCTATTAATGACTCTGCTCTTGTTAGCTCTTGTTAAAAAGAAAGCCCATAAATCCCCCAGGTACCATAAGTTCTGTAAATAAAAATATATGCTATGAAGTTACAATTTGTTACTGTAAAAGCTAAGTTTACAATGATACTGCAGCTATTCTTTTTAGGCGCAACTGTAAATAAGACAACTTTGTTTAATGGCAGTGCTCACTCCAGTAAGTTTTTGTAATCAAAATCTGATTAAAGGAAATGATTGCTCTCCCAGAGCTGACTGACTCTCCTGGATGTTTATTTCATCTTGGCATCATATTGTTGGTTAGGGTTCACATAATGGGTTCGCCTTTTCTCACCCCTGAACTGCATTTTGCTGGGTATGAAACCACTGCAGAAACCACTGAAGCCCCATCCTGCACTGGGGCCGCAAGAGAAAGTTTTCAGTCAGAGCATTAGCCATAAAACGGCGCCACCTCAACCACCATCGGCTCAGAAGGGCAGCGGGGAGGATGAAGGGGGCGGGGGCGGGGGCGGGAGGCCGCAAGCTCCTCTTCCGGGGCCGGTCTAGCAATGCGTGCCCTCCACGCAGCCTGGCCAATGGCATCGCTCCAACGCGGGCGGGCGAACTCTAGCCAGCCAATGGCATCGCGGCTTGGGAGGCGGGGCTTCGCCGGGCAGGGGTCCCTGAGGCGGAGACGTCGGGGCCGAGGCGGGCCCGCCTTCCGACCGGAGGGGGCGCTAGACAGCGGCGGGGGGGCCGACTTCCGGTGAGCCGCGCTCTGGGCCGCCATGGAGATCAGCCACTCGGTGAAGGAGCGCACCATCGCGGAGAACAGCCTGGTGCTGCTCCTGCAGGGCCTGCACAGCCGCGTCACCACCGTGGAGCTGCGCGACGAGAGCGTGGCCGTGGGCCGCGTCGTCAACGTGGACGCCTTCATGAACATCCGCCTGGGCGAGGCCACCTTCACCGACCGCCGCGGCCGCGCCTCCCGGCTGCAGGAGCTCTTCATCGCCGGCAGGAACGTCCGCTACGTCCACATCCCCGACGAGGTGGACATCCGGGCCACGATCGAGCAGCAGCTGCAGCTCATCCACCGCGTCCGCACCTTCGGCGGCCGGGCCAAGGGCAGGACCGAGTTCCTTCGGCCGAAGCCGGCGGGCAAGTGACGGGGAGGCCGGCGAAGAGGCCCGTCGCTCGCCTGGGAAGGCCTGGCCGCGCAGCTCCAGCTCCGCTGCAAAGGGGAATCGGACGGTGGCTTTCCTTTGCCAGGCTACAAAGCCCTCTCCGCCGATAAGGAGAACGTTTTCGGGGGCGTTTCTCTGCTTATTCTCTCCCCCCCCCCCCAAATAAATAAATAAATAAACTCAATAAGCTTTCAAAGTCGGACTGCCTGTTGGAGCAGAGCGGATGTCTTTGGATCGATCCCCCGTTGAAGCTCCCTCTGCTTTTGGACTACGGTTATCGCTAGTCAGTCAGGAATGAAAACTGAGTTTGCACCCAATGGATGGGTTGGATTTTCTGGAGTTTTTTTTGTGTTAATTTGTTCTGTTTACAAAATAAGTAAAGGATGGTAAACAAAATGGCCCTCTTTTATCCGGGGGAAACCCAGACACACGAAAATGAAAACAGCCCCGAATTCCAGGGCTGCTTGTTCTTCACGTTACTGCTTGCTTGAGGCTATTTCTGGAGGGGAATTGAGAGGCTGTCCCACTTATTGCTGAATTCTTAAACTTCAGGCTATTTCTGGGGCTAGAAAATAGGGGTGGAGGGAAGACTGGGCCTTGCCACAACCACCTGAGCCTTATAGATCTTTTTTTCAGCATTAAATGGAGAATAGCTGTAGTTTTGGTTGCTTTTCATGCCACAAATCATAAAGTTGGAAAGAACTTGTGAATGCAGTTTGTCCACACACATCCCACCTTAGTGCAGATTCCGCTAGTGCTGCTTTAGAAAGTGACATTTGCTGTGATCGCCTCAAATACGCCCCAAAACAGCAACTGATTGATTGAATGAAGTTGCATCATTGCTGACTCAAAGTTGTGGACTATCCAGATTCCATTTCACATGTTCTGCTGTCAAGCCAGGTCTCCCTGTTCTATACCAGACCTATGTTTTTCTTACCCTAGTGCAGATAGATTTTTATCTTGGTAACTACCATCCAATTAATAGTTTGTTAAGTGTCTCTTCAACTCCTTTAAGTTACTGATAAAAAAAGTTGGATAGCGGAACAAAGTACTTTTCCTGATACTTTTCTCCAAAAGGAATCATTAACAAACTCTCTTCAATGCTATGATTTAGCTGTGAATCCAGTTATCCTCTAGCTCTTATTTTCCATTTTATGAAGGATACAGTCAAAGACTTGATGAAATCCAAGTATACTAAATTTATATTTACATTCAGGTTAATAGAATAACAGAGTTTGAAGGGACCTTGGAGATCTTCTAGTCTAACACTGTGCACAAGCAAGAAAGTTTATGCCATTCCAGATAAGTGTCTGTCCAGTCTCTTCTTAAAAGCCTCCAATGATAGAGCACCCACAACTTCTGGTGGCAAGCTTTTTCTACTGATTAATTGTTCTCACTGTCAGGAAATTTCTTAGTTGATTCCTGCCTTTCCTTCTGGTACTTTGGAGAATAGGCTAACCTCTCTTCTTTGTGGCAGCTCCTCAAATATTGGAACACCACTATCATATCACCCCTAATCCTGTTTTTCATTGGACTACTAGACAAATTCAATCCCTGCAACCATTCTTCATATATTTTAACCCCCAGCCCTTTAGTCATCTTCGTTGCTCTTTTCTTCACTCTATGTCTTTTTATAACATAGTGACCAAAACTGGATGCAATATTCTAAGTATGATCTTTATACTTAATAAAGTGGCACTAATATTTCAGGTGATTTTTTTAATACATATTTTATTTTATAACATGTAAAAATCTAGCCACAGTGGTTGCAAGCCAGTGACTTCTGTGCCGATCCCAAGCCCGGATAAATAGAGAGGGCTGTATCAGGAACGGCATTCGGCGTAAAAATATGCCAAATTTAAACAATGCAAATCATCAGTGTTCCGTTTAATTTGAACTGTGTGTTGTCCGGGTGCAGAATTTTGAAAATAATAAGATCTTTACAGTAATAGTCAAACATAGTAATATTAATTGGATTATAATAATAATGATATTTGCATATCCGCTTTCATAAATCTCCCTTGTAACATTAACCCTTTTCTTACCAGATTCTTCAATGCCTTCAACAATGGCAGAGTTACTAACGTAATTGAAAAGTTATTAAAAATTAAGGGAAGCATTCAGAAATACATCTGCCTTGAAAGTAACCCATGTTGCACAGTATAGGACAATCAAACGTCAACAATTGACCTCAGGAAATATTTTATGACATTTTGTATTACGTTATAAAATGTTTTATTATGATTTTTATGTCATAAAATGTTTTATAAAATTTGCCAAATTTCTGTTGCACAGGAATTCAGGATTTTGAACACATTCCATAAGTTAGCTCATTTGAGGTACTGTAGTTCAAAAGGTTTTTTCCTATGATGCATTGTTTTACCCAGTTAAAGGTTACAGACACATGAGATTTAGTAGTATATAAAAAAATTTGTAGAGCGATTGACAGAATATGCTGAAACGTGACTTAAACTAGTTCACACTAGTTATATATGAACAATAACATAAAACATTTACTTATATTTTAATAACACTGTTACAGTATTTCTACTATTTCTAGTTCTGAAATCCGATTTTTTTTTCCTGTCAATTGTAAGAGTGCATAATAAATAGTCTATCTAGAAAAGTGTGTCAAACTCCTTTGTAATATACTTTTAATCATGCTTTGAGAATATTTTATTTCAGGAAAATTTTTAATATTTATTTGGTACTTTACCAGTGTTTTTATCACTATCATCATAAACTACTGTGAGAATGAGGGCACCAAGTAGATTTTAAAATGGTAGAACTAAAAGTCTACATTCTTATTTCTTTGTATAAACACAGTGCAACAGACAGAATTATAGACCCTTCCCAATTTCTTTGCAAATCATAAGGCGACCCTTAAAATGAGACTATGTAGTATGTGTTCATAAAGAATGCCAAGTCATAGTTATTAAAATATACTGTTTATGCTTATTCTTTTTAGCAAATAGTTTGTTAGGTTGTAAGCAAAATTTAAAAAGTCTACCAGCCTGAACAGAGGAGTCCTCTCTTACCAACTGTAACTGGGATCAGCAACTCTGTCACTAAGTGATGTGGTCATAAAGTGAAATATCATGTAACCACAGCCAGCTTACATTAGAATTCTGTGTAGTTGTTATGTGCAATGTCATATGACCAGGACTTGTGATTTCTTGCCAGATTTGCCACTGACATGGTTTGTTGGAAGCATGCTTTGAAAATCACAAATCGCAATCATGTGTCTGTGGGATACTGCCACCATCATAAATGCTGACTAGTCACCAAGCACCCATCATGTGATCATGATCACATGACTGCAAGGATACTGTAACCACCACAATCTTAAGGATCAGTTGTACATTATATTTTTCAGCACTGTAACGTCAAGCGGTTGATGAAGTAGCGGTAAGCAAGAACCACCTGTGGTTTAACTCAGTAAATTAAAAATCCACAATGGGATTCTTTTTTATTTTGTTATGATTTATATCCTAAGCCACTTTCATTATGTGAAACCTCCATATTCAGAGTGTTTATACATCTTAATATCCAAAGAAAAGGACACAATATTAAGGGAGTGCTGTTCAATATTATAGATTATCTTTAACTTAATTGTTTGGAACTTTGCTACTTCTACTGTATCCTATAAACTGGGTCCCAGAAGAAGTAGAACCACTCTGATATATTGGCTCAATTTTTCAACATTCATAGACATTCCAAAAGTATACTGTTGTCAACTATATAAAAAGCCACTGAGACATCTTGGAGGACAAAAATGCTCATGCTTCAAATCCTAAGTCACCCATGAGAATCAGAAGTGTTATCTACCGTAACTAGGTCAGTCAGACCTTTTCCTGGTTACTTTATCCAACCATTTCCACAACTAGCATTGGTAAGTTATCAGGTCTTTAAAATTAAATTATCAATCAATCCAAATGAAGAACATTTTTATCGTACTTAAAAGGGCTGTTTAAAAACAAGGAATCTAGTCCAAAACTAAATAAATACGGTAAGTTGAGGATTGTAAAAGCTATCTCCCTGGCTATAAGCATGCATGATCATATGTCAAAAATGTCCAAGATTGCTCACATGATCTCTGGAAACTTGATGTAATTGAGAGCTGAGGCCATGAGGGATTTAAACTTTTTATAGCAAGTTCATTAGGTCAGATTATGTTTCTTCTAAAAGTGAAAAATATTTAATAAAACACTGATTTTTTTTAAAAGGGGGGGTGTCTGCAGTTTAATTTTAAAATGAGTCCAACATGAACCTTACTATCATTCCCTGTTGAAAAAAATTGACATTTGATTTAATTACAAAATACTACATTCCAATACCACATACAGATTTCCTCCTTGTTTTCTCATTTTATTTCAGGCCCTAGTTTATTCCTGGGGATAAACCAACAGGATTAAAATAAATCATCTTCTACTCTGATACCTTAAAATATCTAAAAAGAGGAGAAGCAAAAGTGAGAGCATGTAGGAACTATTCATTTGATGCTGTTTTAACCCAATGAGTGACAAATCCTTTGCAAATCATCTGTGATTATCTTGCTGTTCATTAAACTGGAAGTACAATAACATAGTTCTCAATTTACAACCATTCATTTAGTGACTGTTCAAAGTTACAATGGTCATGTCATCAAAATTTGGACACTTGGCACCTGGCATGTATTTATGATGGTTGCAGTATATTGTGGTCATGTGATCACCTTTTGCAACCTTCTGAAAAGCAAAGCCAATGGGGAAGCCAGACTCACTTAACAACTGTGTTGTAAAATGGAGCAAGATTAACTTAACAACTACAGTGATTCACTTAACAACTATCTTGCTTACCAACCAAAATTTTGGGCTCAGTTTTGGTAAAGTCAAGAATGACCTGTCATTAGGCCTCAAAGGTTGCTAATGTTTGTCCCTTGCTATTATATGCTTTCAGAATAAGATTATTCCTAATGACAGGATCTTGAACCAGATTAAGTATACTATTATACTCAACTTTACAAAGATTTTCTTACATTAAATAAATGTAATCTTCACACTTTTGAAAAGACAGAAACATAATCTCCTTCTTCTTTTATTTATATAAGAGCTTAGCTCTTTGAAATTAAGAGCTGTCTTGAGTGGGACAAAAATTTGGAGTCTGTTCAGCATGTCCAACAGATACCAAGGACCAGCTCCAAACAGGGGTATTAATAGAACTGTGCCTCAGACAGGAATGGTCACTCTCATACCTCAGAGCTTCTAGAACAAAGAATTTATTCCAGTGGAAAGCAACACATAGATCACACTGACCAAATTAAGCGACTGTAAACTACAATCAGTTGCGCAGCAAGAATTGAAGATAATACGATCTACTAAGGGACAGAGTAAAGCCCCAGAAAAACAACTTGATGCTAGAGAAATGCAAGAAACATTAGAATAGATTGAAAATAAAACAGTCTCCAATTGAAGCCTCTCAATAAATCTGTGGGGAAGAGTTTAAAAATCATCATGGAACTAAGAAGAACTACTAATCCAGACAAAAGCAACCTGATACAAAAAAAGCAAGAAGATCTGGTAAGTAAGTGCTGTTGCTGTGGGGGGTGAGGGGAGATAGTGAGATTTAGAGATCGACATCTGAATTGCTTATCCTAATCAGACCTGTATATACTACAGATTATTTCAAGCACACGTTTTACACAAGGAATCTTGCAAATAAGGGTGGTGCTCATTGAGATATCCATCCTCACATCATTCTTAACAAGTTGTTGGTTAAGCATTGAAATGAAAATAAAATATAAAAATGCAAAGAGGCATACAGCACATAAGTAGGACCATTTTCCCATTATGTGGCCTCAACTAAAATTGATGTCATTTACAATTCAATGCTGAAAACTTTTTAGAAGTCTATTCATAATGTCCCATTTGAATATAACACTCGTTCATGGATGGAACTGAATTTGCAGGTATCCAATTTACCAAGTTTGACCATAGAGATTATAAGGATTAAATAAACGTGTACCTCAGCGCATGGAAATTCTCTCCTAAACAAAATGTTCATTGGCATAACAAAGGCACATCTATACTCAAATGTTAAAATAAATTTAAATAGCTAAATTTGTAACAGCTTACAAAATTCAAGCACACAGTTTAAATATCAATTTTAGTTCATATAAGCATTAATAACTCTCTACATCTCTTTAGGGAGATCTGACTAATAAGACAGGTTCATAGGCAGGACATTTCAAGGTGTGTCTCTTCCTATATATGCCCATCTAATCATTAAAATTATCAGAACCTTTCTTTTATATTCTCTAGAATAATGCTGTTCACTGGGATAAATTTAAACTGTACAAAATAACTTGCTATATGTTTATAGTATAGAATTTATAGTATATAGTATCTAAAAATGCTGTCTTGTGTTTGGTCTGCTGTCTTTTTAATTCCTGCAAAGATCTTTTTTAGTTCCAGGAGTTTTAATTTCTGAGATTGCTTTGTCAAGCTGCATTTAAATTAGTTATGTGGTATGTCTACTATTTCAATTGTTGCTCTAATTAATCGCTGTTTCTGTATAAATCTGATGGGCTTTATCTACAAAAGGACAAATATACTGCAGAAGTAAGTAAATCTGTTTACTTAGTGTAGGCTTGTGCTGGTAGATAACTAGAAAGTTATTAAATGTGTATGAGCTACCCTGGCTGTCTCTGGGATAGATTAAACCTATGAATGGCAAAGTGGCCACTGGCCATTGCACACTCAATCTATCGGAAGAAAGAAAACGGCATATAAAGTTTCCTAGAAAATCAAAAGCTGGATCCAGTTCCATAGTCCTATGGTTAATGCTTTTTTACAATTCAAGATGAAATTGAACATATCCAGAATTTTTGTGCCTGTAAGTAGCATAGCTCTGAACCATCCACTCTGATTTGTTGTGAGGTTTTTATTTAAATACAGCAGAGAAGCAACAGCTAGAGATTTGGTGGTGGTGGGGAAGCATATGCTTGGCTAGCTAAGACTACTACATGTGCAGGTACAGTTGCCTAAGATCAGTGTGAAGAGTATCAGAAAGGAAACTATGGTTTTGCTTCCCTCCCCTTGCTCTCAGATGCAACTGAAGACAGTGCAAGAATGTGGTAACAGTATCTCTTAATTCCCCACTGATTGAAAATATTAACAACTCAAATGTGTCAGATTGATCCCCTGCTGTTTCCATCCATTTAGCACATTCACAAAGATATAACCATTAAAAAGTTTATGTCCCAAAAAAAAATTTCATTACTTATTACTGTTTCTGTAACTGACATCAGTTCTTCATGATACACCATCTACAATCAGTAGCTAAATCACAAACTTAGGTCTCCTAACAAAAATTCCTTGCACAGTTTTACTTTGGAAACCAAGGTAGCTAAAAAAAATCCCCCTCAAGTTACATCCATCAATGTAAAAAAATAAAAAAACAATGTGCATTTTATCATAGCTCTAGCACTCTTGAAATAATTAGGAAAAGACAGTTGGCAGAAGTCTGGACAATTTCAACACCCTTCAGTAAGAGTGAAGTTGTGAAAATAAGTTAGACTTGACTTTCCAATTTATAAAAGGGACAGCAGCTGGCCGGGTGCCAAGAGGCTCTTTGAAAAACATTTGACACCTTTCTGGTTAGCCCAATGAAGCATCTTTGAGATGTAGCAAGATGGCAAGTGTCATTCAGTCATTATAATGACAGCAAAGATAAGTAATCTATAAGCTGAACAGAGAAATGTGGTAACAGATTGGTTCAACACGTTATTAGGGTTTGTTGCACAACCAAGATGTTTAGGCTAGATTCGCCATTTTAATCCACTTATCAAGTCCTTCCTAAGGACTTGGGCTAGGCAGAAGTTGCTGTTTGATGATGTAAAGGTATTGTTACAGAATGTAAGCTATTTCATGCCTTTTGCAATTAACTGGTGATGATTTTGTCGATGCCAATGCGTTTCAGGTGGTGCTCTAGGTGTTTTCGTATTGTACCCAGGACAGCTATTACTATCTTTGCTTTGGGGTCAGTCCAAGTCAATGTTGATAGAGGGAGACAGATCTAGTCCATGGGTCCCCCTTTGTGGAATGCCTCAGGATTTGATTCTCTCCCCCCTTCTATTCAACATTAAATGAAGTCAGTGGGTGAGATGATCTATTGGTTTGGTATCAGATATCATCAATGTCATGGATGCGAAACAGGCACCAACTCAACTCTCGCAAGATTTGAGTGGCTATGGATATTTGGACACTCCAGAGACAAGGTTCTTCCATTTCTGAATGAGGCTGCACTATCCCAGACAGACCTGGTACACAATTTAGAGGTCCTCCTAGACTCATGACTCCAGTTCAAAGAGCAATTGGCAGCCATGGCTAGGAGACCGTTTGCCCATCTTTGGACGATGGGCCAATTGTACCCATTCCTAGACCAGGAGAGTCTGCTCACTATCATCATGCCCTTGTAACCTCTTGTTTAGATTACTGTAACAAGCTCTAGATGGAGCTGCCCCTGAAGAACATTCAAAAATTTCAACTGGTACAAATTGGAGCTGTGCAAGTAGCAAATTATGCCAAACGTATAGAACACGATACCACTATTGCATTAGCTACATAGTTTCCCGATATCTTTTCAGGTACAATTCAAGGTTAATACCTTTAAAGCCTTATATGGCTTGCACCAAGTTACTTGAGGGACTTCCTTTTTCCAGAGTCTCTACCCATCCAATTCAATCTAGCACAAGGATGTCAAATTTGTAGTGTCACGTTGCCATCACATGACATTTCTCATTCGCAGAGCGGGGTGGTCATGGCCAGCGTGTGATGCATCCAGCCCGTGGGCCACCAGTTTGACACAACTGATCTAGCAGATTGAACATGCTGCAGATCCTGTCAACCAAAGAGTGTCACTTAGCGGGAATTAGAAGATGGGCCTTTTATGCAGTAGTTATTGCTCTGTGGAATATCAGAGATTAGAATGGTCCCAACCTTATTGGATTTTCATAAGGCTTTAAAAACTTGGCTGTGTTCCCAAGCCTGAGGTGCTGACTGTGTTAATGGTCTTATTTCCTAGCTTTATTGTTAACTGGCCAAATATCTTGGCTGCTGTGTATATTTCTTTTGGATGCTTTTTGTTTTCAAAATGTTTTGTTTTTTATTGTTGTATACTTCAGAAATTGTAAGATGCCCAGGGTCACTGATTGAAAATGAAATTGAATGAATGAATGCACCGCAATATCTCGGCTGTATATACAGACAATGTTGAACAGTGATTCTATTTCAGATGATGTTTTTCCATACAGCTATAAATCGTCCATGTAAAGGAGACAGGCTACACTGGCAGATATTTTTGATGTTTGATAGCCATTATCAAACATATTATTCGTATTATTGACAGAGGAATTGATGCAATGACAAACAATGACCATCAGTAGTGGAGGCAAAGTATCTCTTCAAAAGATTATTCTCTTGATATTAAACTCTCCCAATCTATCCCCACTGACCAGCAACAGAGTCTTTCACTGTGCCATTGATCTTTGCACAAAGCTTCTTATTTTTCTACTGATTCTTGTTCTTTCAAGGGACTTGATTGTACCCAATCATGTAGCAGGGAATGAATCCCTTCTTGTAATCAATCCAAGCTACATTCAAGTTGGTTTTCCTTCTCTTGCAGTTTTTAAAAATCATCATGTCAATTAGGAACTAATCTTTTGTTCCTCTGCTGTTTGGACAGTTTTTCTTTCTGTTCAGATGGAAAAAAACTTGTTTTAAATTCAATGATGTTGGACTGTATCAACTATCACTCCAGTTAGCAATTTGAATGTTGTTGTAAACAAGTTATTGGCTTGTAGTTTCCTAATATATCCCCTTTCACTGGATCTTTTGTTATTAGTATTGTTTTGCCAAATGTTAACCAATCTTCAATTTGACCTCCTTGAATATGTTGTTAAACTGCAAACAAAATTACTGGGTACAGGTAAGTCAGATGTTTCAACCAAAAACTATGCAGATCATCTTCCCATAGAGTTGACCAATTCTTGATCTTCCTTGCCCCATTCTGAACCATTTCTGCTTTCTTTAAAAAAAAAATTTTTTTTTTAATTTTAATTTTAAATCTTATCCATCTCCTTTTTTAAGGCTGCATTCTTGTAATATTTATTTTAATTGTTTCAATAGCTGTGCAGGTATTGACTGGTTTACTGTAATTTCTCCATTGATGCACTACTAGAAATGTTTCTGATTTGACTGAAATTGGAGATTTCCGTGTGCAAATTATAGTGTGCAATTTGAACTTCCTATCTGTTGAGCTTCTTGACTGTAGTTGCTACTTTATTATTTCTAGTGGTTTCTTGCTCTTCCTTGTTTGTAGATGACATTTCTTTATCAGGTATTCTTTGCTCTTCTTGTTCTTCAGCTTCTTTTGTGTCATCCACTCTAACTTCGTCACATCTTATTGCACATCTTGTTGCATGCAGATCTTATTTTTCAACCAGTCTTCCATTTTGTTGGTGCACAATTTTGCTTTTTTTTTTGTTTGTTGATTTTGCATCCAAGGTATTCAGTTATAACTACAGTCATGCTGAACATTAGATAGTTTGTTTCTTACAGTGAGCTTTTGCTTACATTTGGTATCACAATATTGTCAACTTTTTTAAAAAGATATTTTATTTATACATTTTTCAATATTCATATTAACCATACATTGTCTATATACAATCAATTTTAATTAATAAATCCTTACGTGAACAGCATGTTGCTGGGTGTCATTTATACAAACAAAATCATATTACCTTTAATACAATTGCTGATATTTAATGTCCAACATTACTAAGTATCATTTTTGAACCAATCAACAATTTCTAATATCATTAATCACATACACACATATATCACTTCACAGGCTCTATAATTCTAACAGTAGTATGCATGTTATTATTAGCTATTTGTAGAATTCCAGTAACAGTAATGAAAATACACATTTTTTCTACGTTGTAATTATCCTTCCATTACTTAAGTAGCGTTATTAATCAAATATATTACCCTTCACATTATAAGTCTAACAACTTTCTTATTCCCTCTTTAATTTTATACCAGTCTCTATTTTCTATATATACTTCCTTTTACAAATAAGATCTTGATCATCTCTATTGGTTTTACCTATTTATAAAATTCTAATAATAATTCATATTCATATTACAATCTTACTTGATTTCCAATATTACCAAATATCATTTTTATATCAATCACCAATTTCTAATATCATTTATCACATATATAATACTTTTTATATAACAATTTTTATTTTTAATTTTTAATCCCAACATATGTGTACAGCATGGTATCTGGACATCTTTTAATACATTAATTATATCACAACGATGTTATTTTTATACCATTTCTCTTTTAGTGCTTACATAATCTATCAATACAAACTTAGTATTTCTACTAAACATTTCTTATATTAACTGTTTTCCATCTCTTGGCTTATACTACAATCATATGAACGTTATAAATATTCATATCAATTCTATGACAGTGTCCCTAGTTCATTCTTTTTATCATTATATATCACTTATTGTAAATTAGTGCTAGTATATATTCAAAATAATTTATATATTAACACTGTATATATTCATGTCCATTCTGTGTCATGGTATCCATAGTTCATTCCTTAATTGTTCTATCTTATTTATCATATATGCTAATACAAGTGCATATTCAAAATCGTTCTATATCCTCTTACATTTCTTATACAACCCTACTTTACTTTTCTAAATACTTATTACTGTTGTATGTATTGATCTCGTTAACTCCTACTTTTCCACCTAAAATGTATCTCTAATTACATATTTTAAAAATACTATACTTCAAAAACAATCAAAAATTATGTATATTGTTCTCCTGACCTTCTTTCCTTATTATTTCTAATCTTTTATCTGCACCTCCGCCAATTTCTCTCACTAGAAAAGTTTCTATTAGCAATCATCTCTCCTTTTCCTTAGGGTCCTGATTGTTCTTTTCTTGGCTTGACTCCCTCTTGCATATTCCCTCTTTAATTTTCTGGCTCTGTATTTATCTAACTTATTTACTTTAAACTTTCCTCTCTTCCTTCTCCTTTCCCTGTTTTTTAATTTCCGAACATCTACTATTTTTCTTATCTTTTCCCCTCGTGAGACTGCCTCAACTTCCTTAGCTTTTTCCCCACTAGTATTTCTTTGTTTGATTTCCTTTCTCTTTTTCCTGTCTGGTATTGTGCTCCTTGTATTTTTTTGTATTTTTTGAATCCCTCCCTCTACTTTTAAAACCATGCTTTTATTCAATTCCACCTCTTCTGAGATATCTTGCCATCCCATCTTCCTTTGAAGTATTTTTTCCATTTTTTGATCCATACTCTCCATCTTGATCTTTAAGTCTTTGCGTTCTGTTTTCATTATAGTCCATGTTTCCCATAGTGAGACCACCAGCTCCTTGTAGCTCTCCATTTCTTCCTGGTGGAACATTGTAAACTCTTTCTTATGTCTCTATTCCTTTATAGTCCATAATAAATCCAATATCCAATTTTAAAGGCATAGTTCTCCTATTTTTGAATTGTGCTTCTCAATTCTTCCATCCAATTAAAAAAAAAACCAAACAAACAGATATTTCTTTCTCCTTCTCCTGCTCTTCAGTCACTTTGAAATTCAGAATGGTGTATTAAAGTCCTGTTAAAGTCCTGTTCTTTCTTCCACTTTATTTAAATGGAATGTGTACTTCCGGTCAGCAGATGGCACTGCAGGCTCAAATTTACATAGTCTGACTTTAAAAATCCTGTCTTTGTTGCAAAATAAATTCTTTAAAATCCTTCATTCCAGCATCCACCAATATCCATTCACCAACAGAGAATCTTTCAGGTTAAAGACAAAAACCCAATTTTCTATCTTTTGTTTGTATATCCTTAGATGCTCTCTCTTTAAGTTTCCTTTTCCATTCAGCTTCTGCTTTAGTTTCAGCTTCTTTTTTTTCCCTGGTTCCTTTCGCCACTAAATCTCTCACAAGTAGCTTTGGGAGTTTTCTTTTAAGAATAGTCTTTCGGGGTGAAATTCAGCAAAAAAGATTTCAGCTCTCACCCAGTTCCACGCTGCTCACTACCTTCGCCTCTTCTGCACCAGTCTTAGATGATGGGTGGCTCAGTAATTGTCTCCATGACAGCTATTTTGACCGCCTCTTCACCTCGCTGTGGCTGAGGGGACTTTCAGCCCAGGGATCCTCTGGGGGAATTGTGATTTTTTTCCCCTGACCGTTCCGGGCACCCCTCGTAGCTTCGCCGCTCCTCCAAAGCAGCTTTAGGCTCCTTATGGAGCCCACAGGCGGGGAGAGACCAGAAACAAGAAGCCAATCACACATATAATACTTCACAAGCTCTATAATTCAAACAATAGGATGCATATCATTATTAAGTTTCTAAGAACTCAATTTTTAATTATACTTTACTCTCTTTAATCAAATTATGCATTTATTTCACCCCTTCTATCTAATCTCCCTTTTTTTTAAACTTCTAATTATGCTCCTGCTGCCTTTTTAACCATCGTTTCTCATCCTTCTTAATGTTTCAATTATATTTTCTTTGGCTTAATTCTTACTTTCCTCTCTTTGATCTATGTTTTTATCGCCACTATCTTCTTGGTTGTCTATTTCAAATTTGCCTCTTTCTCTACCCTGTTCCATTGTTTATTCTCCCTAATATCTTTTTTTTCTCTGTCTCCTTTCCAGACACCATTGCCTGATTTTTCAGCTTTAATTTCTTTTTTAATTCTCCAGTTGTTCTCTCTCCTTGTCCTCTTTCAATAAACATTACTTTTAATATTCTCCCTTGTAAATCTTTTTGTGATCCTGGTTGATCACTGCTTTTGTGTCTGCTTTTTTATTTATCTTCTCCTCTTCCTGTGCGTCTTTTCTGGTCATCTCTTTACATAATACAGTTTCTGTTTTTTACTTTGTAGCCTCCAATCTGTTCTCGTCTTTATCTCCTGTTTCCCACCATTCTCTTATCTCTCGAATTAATGATGCCAACTCTTTCCAATTTTTGCTTTCTGCTTGAAATATCTCATTGTAGTTTATTATATCTATCTTTTACCAGTGGTCCTAAAACCATATATTCAATTGTTATATCAGGTCTAAAAAATCTCTTTAGTCCATTTTTAAATAGCTCAGTCTTTATATCAAATTCCTCAAGGGTAGATTCCCTTTCTTTTTAAGTTTTTAAGTTTCTTTTTAAGATTTGGATGTAGTGAGCTTCTTTATGACAGCAGGTGACACTGTTAAATCCAGTTTCCAATATTTAAAAGTTCTTTTTAATTTTTAATAATATGTGTCCAGAGCTTTCAAGGTATTAATTTTGAAATCCATAATTCCGGCACCAAATGCCTGTCCAAAACAATGCTTCTTCAAATTGTAAATCCAGATTTCATTGTTTGATAAATTGGTGCCTTCCCCTTTAAATCTCTCCATTCTGCTTTAACTTTTTTCCCCTTGTTCTCCCCCACCATTAGTTCGTTTTGGGGGGTTAAGATTAAGGTAGCAAAAATTCTTCTCACCCAGCTCTAAATCCTGCTCACACACTTCGCTCCTGTTCTGTGCTTTGATGGTCTCATCAGTTGTCACAGCTTCAGGCAGCCATTTTGGCTGCCTCTTTGTCCTGCTGTGGCATAGAGGGAATTATGCCCTGGGGGGGTCACCAGGAGCATACTCTCCCTGACCTCACCGGGAGCCCCTCCTTAGCTTTGCCGCCCCTCCAAGGCGGCTTTCAGCTCTCTAGGAAGCCCACAAATGGGGGAAGCCTAGGGCAGAAGTGAAGCGGTCAGTTTCTACCTCTAGCAATACCGCGACATCAACCGGAAGTCACAATATTGTCAACTTTTAATACTTTAGCTCTTTCTTTAGAACAAACTTCAGTGCAAACAACTTTTTTCTGATGTTTTTGTGCTGTTCTAGATGCTTAAGCTTTCTGTGTTTCAATTCGTCTTGTTTTGGTTAAAAGGGTTTTTGGGCTTTCTGAGACAAAAGCAAAGGTTTTGGAAATGAAAACAATTCAACACCTATGCTAGCATCCTCTACTACTTACTCCCCCTGGTTGCTTCTACACTCTGAGCTACTTCTGGCAAGACTTTCTTTTCTTTGCCTTCTGTAGACCTTTGCAGTTCTTCCAATTCTGCTTCTACTTTTATTTCACATTATAGATTGATGTTGATATGCTAATGTTATTTGATTCTAGATGCTGTTCTTTCCAGAATTGGTACATTCTTTTCTCTTTTTTTATCTTTCCCTCTCTCCTTACCTGCCTTTAATATTTTACAATAACTCAAAATAATGAACATCATCTTCTCATTGGATTTCATTTGTAATAGTAATTCATTTTTTTTTTTCAGTCTTTGTATATCTGTGACAGGTAAACAACCTTTCTTCCAATAATCCTGCAGCTGCGGGTTCTGGTTGCTCAGCTAACAGTCCTCAATCTTATAACTAATTTATCACTATATGTCCAGGAACTCCAATATGTAGAATGGTTCTTGTTGACATGGGTGATGACAAATATCATGGCTGCTGTTCTGCTAAACTATGCATTGCAAGCTGACAGCCTTACATCAGTAAAGGGAGGAAGGAGTGGGGGGGATCTTTCGGAGAACATCAGGATATCCATGTAACACCTATTTGCAAGTCATTAAAATAATTACATTATTTCTTGAGATCACAAAACTGCCTTTCACCAGCAATGAAAAGATGTACTTGGTTTAAGGACTTGCAGAAGATGCTCATGAACATTCAAGCAAGTCTAAAATGCTCTTTTGCCTTTGAAGCCAAGTGTTGCAAAATCCAACTGCTGGATTCTTGTATCATTCTGAATGTTTTAACCCTATACTATATAAGTTATTGAAATAAGCCACAGAGAAATCTGTATTTTAACACATGAAAATCCACATTATAGACCCTAAAATAGGACAGACTATAGCATAACACTAGTTCCTATTTATAGTACAGGGATACAGGTAACCTTTCTCCATTTGCCCTTTATCTCTTATATAAACAACATTTTACATGGGCAATATTTACTTATTGCATCAAGAAACTGAGATAAACTTAGGTCATCCTTAACTATATTGGAACAGTATTAGTGTTTCTGTCCTTAAGCTAGATAACAAGTTGCAAGCCATATAAAATCTGACATGTTTCACTGCCCATTGCATCATGAGTGATAAAAATTAAGTAATTATCCATTTTAAGCCAATATGGACAATTCTCCCTCCAATTCCTAGCTCATGTCTTCTACTGGTATTTTGTTTTTCTCTCAGATTATAAACATTCTAGAAGCATGGAAGACATTTTTCAACCTGCATAGAGAGGGGAGCTTTTTCCCTGCTTGATCTTTTTTGGAGGTGTTGCAGCAAGTACCAGTACAATATCAGTACCAGTACCAGTATCAGTACAATAGCATTTACATGAAAAAAAAAAATTGCTACCTACAAAAGCCTGGCATAGGGCGGATGCTGTATAATGTTTGCTTGCACTGCTGCCCAGGAACACTAGAGCTCCCTCATCAGTTTTTCAGAACTAGGGAAAATCAGCATTTGTGTTCATTTTCAGAGCATCGTGTATGCATGTAAACGCCTTTTCACTTCCCAGTACTTAAGTCTTTAACAAGAGGAAGGGTACAGAAGTGCACAGTTGCTACTCCCACCTAATTCCTGTATCACTTTAATAATTTGAAGATGTTTTCTACCAGCTAATGACATTAAGAGGGGGAAAGAAAAGCTAAAACATAAGAATTAACCACTTTCATTAATGCACTTGCAGGTAGACAGTCAGGAAACCAATACTGATCAATGAAGCAAAACAGATCCAATAGTTCTCCAACATTAAGTTAATAGCACCCTCTGGTGTACAACAAAACTTCAACAACTAAAAGGCCTACAGTTGCTCTACAAAACAAATCTCAGTTGGGCTTATACATGAGATGTTCTATTTGCTGAAAAAAAGCACACTACTGTAATAGATAATTATCTCTTTTACATAAATTATTCAAACCAGGGAAACTCAGAAGAACTATATTAAACACTCAGTAGATGAAGGGTTTGAAGAGAATAGTGAAATATACCCTTATCAAAATAAACTAAAAGTTATTTCTTCAATTTCAACACATAGCTAGTGTTGGAACATAACATACAAATTTAAAACTATTCAAACTGAACCTTAATCAAAGCTATTGTATTTATCTTTAATTAAGACCTTTTAGTAGTTATAAAAAGAAACACATTATGCAATAGTAAGGGGAAGAAAACATAGATTTAAATGAACTGCAATGAAGGGATAGAAATAGCGGGATCTATTAGGTAACTAGTTAGGGCCAATGTTTCCTGAAATCAGCATGACATAGAATTGCTATATCTTTCCCATATTTTTCTAATAACTTTTGGAAATTGCTTGTCAACTGCTTTTCAGCCATTAGGAACTATGAGGGCCATAAAATGTAAAAACAAAGAGTGAGTTACCTTCAATCATTAGCAAAGGAAGTTTTAAATACAAATTTAAGGACTTAATTTTTTAAATAAACCTCAAAAGGCTGATTACAACTTTGATTTTGGACATACTCAGGATCTAGATGGTTTTGAAATAAGATTTTGGAATTATAAAAATCCTTCATGTAGGAAATTCTCTTGAAAATATTTTGCTATGCCAGATGAGGAAGATCAGAAAACACCAGGATTTTATCCTAGACTAGAAGGGTGAAAAATATCAAAGAAGGCAATTGTAAACCATTTCTGTATCATCACCAGTAAAAGTAACTTATACGTGTAGTATTCAAGCAGACTTTAGCCTAATAGAGAAATAAGCACTTGTAGTTATAATGGCCTAGAACTGGAGTGTCAAACTCAAGGCTCACGGGCCAAATCTGGCCCACAGAGTGCTTAGATCTGGCCCATGGGGCCACCCTGGAAACAGCGAATCAGCCCACGGTATGTCTGCCAGTGAAAAACGGAGCTCAGGAGGGTCACACATGGCCATCTCAAGCTCCATTTTCACTGGCAGAGTGCCTGGGCCACTACAGGTGCCCTCAACACGAGTGACATGAAGCTGCCCATGCCTACTTACCATGTCCACCCGGCCCCTCAAGGTGAAACACAATCCTAATGCGGCCCTCAATGAAATCGAGTTTGACACCCTTGGCCTAGAACAAGGATAGGCAATTTGGTGGCCTCCAAATGTTTAAACTATGATCTCTGAAACTCTTTGTATTGGTCATGTTAGCTGCGGCTAATATGACTTAACAAACTTAGTCTAAATTTCTAAAAAACTCTAGATGGCTATTTCTTTGATCTTTGTCTTCTTAGCAAATGGTTATGACTGAAGAAATAATGATAATCCAAGGATAATCTTCCTCAACTAAATGTCCTCCAGATTTGTATGTCATTAAAGATCCACATGGCTGTTTGGAGAGGATGTGGCGGTAAGAGCCTGATTTGGGCATATCTTTACTATTAATAATGAAGGTTAAAATCAGGAAATTAATGAAAGAGAAAACTACAAACTGTCAGCAAATAAGCAATATTGCCAATTGATTCTGGGAAAAATTATTATTCTCTACAAGCTCAAGGTATTGTGGAAGAGATATTAAATACTCAACTGCTCAGTATTAAGACAGGGGCATTTGAAAAACTGCTGAGCTGAGCAGGCAATGCAAAGAGCCAATCTTAGTACCGCTGCACTGCTAAGCATATATCCATTTACAAGACAGGTGCAAAGGCTGCTCTGACCTCAAGGCTGGAAAAGTATACTGAGCTGTTCTGATCATCTCCAGATTGTAAGGCAAATGTGCAAAAGTTGTATTGCAAACAACATTTAAAAGTTACATGGTGTTCTTGGAAAAGTACTGAAGCAATCCATACAAGAATCTTTTGTTCTTTAAAACATTCCAAATACCTAAACAAATTTTAAACCATGCAACTGTGTCCAGGGCAAAAGCCTCCTAGACAGGAATTGTGTTTAGTGTCATAGTATTAAAACAATACATTCAATCACTGAATGTGAATATTATCATATTTTGCAGTCTTTACCCGTATTTTCTTAGATAAATATATAATTTCTACATACATCGGTCTTTTGTAGCACTATACAACAGAGAGAGAACACGAGGGTGTGCAGAATGGGATATATTCAGGTGGGATATAAAGTGGATTGCTAAAGATCCAAAAAAGACATCAGTTAGTTATTACATACCTAGTAATCAGATATAGATCAAGAACCTACGTCTGTTATATTAAATAAGAGAAGACCCTCAAATGAAATACAAAAGCCATTTGGAAGGCTCCCCTACTCTACCTCCATAAATTAGCATACATCCAGTAAATGGAAAATTGAGGATTTGTTTAGCGGAATCTATTAGAAAAAAAAATCTGTTCTGAGGAAAAATTAATCTAGATTGAAGAAAGTTATATTAATTTAAAGTTCTTATAAGGGTACTGTGGCATTTGGGAGATAATAATCTTACTAATACAAAAATGTTGGTTATGTTTTTAAGATGTATATCTGTTTCTTTTTTGGTCTTAGAAGCTGACAGCAAAAAATATGAAGCTTCTATAACATGTTCAAGTGCTCTAGTGCTCTTTGTGCTTATAACAAATATAATAGTTGCTTGTCTAAAAAAAGACAAGATAATTTATGTTCTTATTTTCTCTCCCTCACTCCTTTGTCCTCACAAACTCTATATGGTATTGCTTAAATCAGTTATTAATATACCAGCAACAGTTGTACACTGTGCTAAGCATGCTAGTTTTAAATTTTGTTAGTTTGGGGTTTTTTGGTGGCTTACTACAGTATGTTATGTAAACACAGACCATTTGTTTAGCTTGTGATTTAAAGTACTATATTGTGCAAATCCAGAAAATAAATTCATTAAACCAGCCTAAGCATCTTGCCTGAATATAGCAGGTGATGCTAATTTGTATTACTAAATAAAATGTCCTTCTCTTTCATATTACTTTTACTTTTAAGGAATCCAATCCACTGACATCCACTACTTTAAATATCTGTATTTCCACTCAGTGTCTAGTCATAGGAAAAAAGACATATAAAGTTATAAAAGCTTAAAATTAAGACAATACTTTCCTGTGTAAAGTAATAAAAACTATGAGAAATTCTGAAAATCTTCGGGGAATGTTAAGGTTCCATTTTACTGATATACTAAAAAAAGTATTACGGTAAGTTTAATATTCAGTAACATAGTAATGTAACACATAATCAACTTTGTACAAAGTAAGGTCTGCAATACCTGTTTAACTGAGCAAGCCAAAACATTAACATATCAAAGCTGCCTTGCACAAGGACTTTTAGATTCTCTTGAGTAATCAGAATCATGGCAAAAGCAACAGAAAAGACAAGTTTGTGTTAAAGAAACAGCAGAAAGATTTGCAGATTAAAAAACCCAGATATACTGAAAGCATAGTATGTATAGAAACACACACAAAAATAATTGTAAATTATTCTAAAATTAAGATTTCTAAAGATGGGTATGTTGGGAAAGATTGCCATCCCCTTCTCCTTTTGCCTTCAGAGGATGAGATGGATAATGCAATCGATGCAGCAAACGTGAATTTTGGCAAATTCCAGGAAACAGTGCAGGGGCAGGAGGCCTTATGATCCATGGTGTTGTGAAGAGTCAGACTTCACTTAGCGACCGAACAGCAAATAAGGGTACTCAATTTGACACTTCACTACTAACACTCATTGAACATCACCCTCCAGACATATCAGATATTTTTATGTTTTGGGGGAATGGAAAGACACATGGAAGAACATATGCAGAAAGGCACTTGTTTCCCTGTCAATCTGAGAACAATATGAACTAGGGTTTTTCAAACTGATCTGCAAGGACTTGATGGCATTCCAGGACAGCCTGAGGCAAAAAAGAAAAAAACCCATCCACTTGGACATAGCCAATTTTCTATCAAACGAAGCTTTGCCTCTTGGTCAAGGGTCTTTTATTTTTTTTCTTTAACTAACAGGTGCCACCGTCTGAAGAAGTCTGAAAACCTTCGATTTGGAGCACTTCTTTTCCCCCAGAGAAAATTCAGAATATCTTTGGAACGCGAGCAAAATCAGACCCCGCGATCTGTTCTGGGCAGCCGACTAGGAAAAAGACAAGAGCTGCAAATACAGTACAAGGAAAGATCAAGTTATGGCACTTTGGAGAAGAGAGAACAGGAGGGAGATAACGGACACTCCAAAAGACACCCCCCAAAAAGCGTGTAGGGTTTTTGGAGCGTTCCTTCACAAAGCAGCAGCAGCAGCAGCAACCTGCGGGGACTGAAACGGACCACTTTCCCTTCAGAAGCACAAAGGACACGCCAACGAAACACAGCAGCCCCCACACTTCGAACTCGATTAAAGCGCCCATCCTCGTTCCCTCCAACTCCCAGCGCATGCTTCTTCCAAGATAACCACACATGCGTACTTTCCCACTCGCGCTTCCTACAAAGCGGAATCCCACGCGTGCGTGGTAGTAGAGAAGCGAGGACCTGGTTCTCCTCCCCTCCGACCGTTGGCCCCACGAGCCCCCTCTTCCCCCCCCCCGTCGGCCCCACGCGATGCCCTCGGACTCCAGCTGCTCCCCCTCACCTCGTAGTACTTCATAGCTCCGCGCTGGACTTCGCTCCCGCGGCGTCAAGCACCCTTTCCGCGCCCCCCCCAGTCACGTGACAAGCTCTAACTTCGTTGGAGGGGGGGGCGCGGCGCGAAGAATTATAAGGCGAATCACGGGGAACTCTTGTCGCGGACGATCGGCCAATTAAACGCAAGCAACTGTTCCCTTCCCGCCTACGTGCCTACCTCCAAACGTCACCATGGCAACTTGTAGCGCGTGACCACGCCTGACCCAATCCAGTGGACAAAGGGTAGAAGTGGCAACCCGTTGAAGCAATCGTCGCCTCCGAGAACGTCGACTCCATCCAATCACAAAGCTGCAAACAAATATAGATGACCTTCGGAGGGTTGCCGCAGGTGATGCGGTGGGAGCCGAAAAAAGATTCCGAGGGCAAAGGTCCCCATGCGCGCTTGCTTACCTGACAGCGGGCGCCGTTAAGAGTTCGTTGGAGTCGGCCGCAAGCGAGGTCAAACGATCGGGATGAGAACGGTTAGTTCCGTCCCTGTCGGTCCAAAGAGTGGCTGCTGCGTAGAGTTCTTCTACGTCACTTTTTACACTGGAGTAAGTCTCAATAGAATGAACAAGGTCAATGTTCCAGCTCAGTCACTATCAAATTAGTTCCGTGCCAGTCAGTCTGGCTCGATTCCTGGCGGTTCCGTGTACAAATACCACTACCTTGGCCTCATTTTGGTAACAAGTCGCTCTTCCGAGGATCTGTTCCAGTAACCTCTTCCATCCCGTCCCACCCAGCCCCATAATTCGAAGGGATCCAATGTGCTTTCTCTCTGTGAAAGCTGTTTTTAGAGTCCAACTTTCACAATCCTGGGTTGCCACTGGAGTATCGGTATTAATTTAGCCATAGGCTTATCCTAAGTTGGTGTTTTTCACTGCTTTCCTTCCTGGAATTTGTTCCCTCCTCCCTTTTATCTGTTCTTTAACCCAAGTAAACAAAATGATTTCCCGCCTTAATTTCTTCATGAAGTTTAAATTCAGAAAGAGGGGAGGTTGGCATTAATTTTGTTGCCTTGATGCTTTTTTTTAATCATTAACTTAAATTTTTCCTTTCCCCTTTTTATTTTCATAGTGAACTCTTCTGAATACTTCCAACTTCTAAATTGTATTGTCATATTACTGTAAAATGTTGGATACCCAGGTTTGATTCTAGCTCTCAACTCTTTTGAGTTCTGCCATTCTTAAATTATATTCATTTTGTAAGTCCAATATGCAATGGACTACTGCAATGCACTCTACATGGGGCTGCTCTTGAAGAGCATCTGGAAGTCTCCATTGGATGCAGCTGCATGAATAACAACATTTTTGGGTGAACTGTATTAATTGCAAGGGTGTTCCCAGGAACAATTCAAGGAGCTGTTTATCATCATCAAAGCCCTCCAAGGCTTGTGGGAGAGTTACTTTAGGGTCTTTCTAGGGTCCCAAGTGTATTAAGGGACTTGTTTCCTGGGTGTATTGCCATCCATAGTAAAAGTTTTACGTAGTGTTATGTGTATATATTTGTAATTGCTTTAAATTAATTTTTGTTTTATAATGTTCACCACCCAATGTCATCTGTTGAGAGGAGTGGCTATAGCAATCAAATAGCAATATGTATCCATATCTTACCTTTTTCTTCTTCTGCACTGCTGTGTTTCTTTAGTTCAGTTCTTACTCATCCATTTCCATATTGTACATTTTCAGAAGAAAATCCATTACTTTGACAACCATTAGCCTTAATGTATTTCAGGGTCTAGAACAGTGGTGGTGAACCTATGGCACTCAAAGCCCTCTCTGTGGGCATGTGTGCCGTCGCCCCTGCTTAGTTCCACCACGTTTTTTTGCTGTTGTTTCAGGGAAACACAAGTTTCCCTGCAAACAATGAAACACAAGCTCACAAAAGAAAAAGATCTTGCCTCTTGCAGAGCTGCTGGTGTTATGATGCCCCACGGCCAGCTGGACTTGCACGCACAACTTGCAGTTTGGGCACTCAGTTTCTAAAAGGTTCACATTTCTGGTCTAGAACGATCTACATAAACAAAGGTTTTGCTATAAATTGTTAAAGGTAAATTGGTTCAAGACTATATGCTGTATTCTCATGATCTCTTTATTATTCATTTTGTGATATTGATTTCATGTCCTGCTTTTTCTGAAAAATGTCCATTTGTTTAACATTTCTCTGTGTACATTTCTATTTGTAAGGTCTTGAACCAATTTTGTCTGGCATAGAGCATTAGTGCAATGGTTTGATAACTCCATTCCATAATGTTATCTTATATTTGTTTTCCAGGTGATATCTTGCTGATACCTTATTAAAAGGTTAAAGGGGAAAATACCTAAACGTTAATGAATGGATTTCCCAATGATTCTATTGTCTTGTCATTACATGGAGTCATATGGTGATGAAATTGTTTAAAATGATGCCTGGGAAAATCCTGTGATCTAAGAGTATAGGCAAGCAGGAACAAGCAGTAGAAAAATCCACCTGGTGATTCATACACACCCAGAGCTGGGAATGGGCCAATAGTATTTTGTGTGCCACTCCCATCTATTTTTGCATTTAGTTAGCATCAGAAAACTGACATAATTTTCACAGAAAATACTAGTTTTTCACTCATTGAAAGTTCACATTACACTATTTTATTAATTTGTTAATTTACTTGCATGTCCCCCTTCAATGATGTCTGACTCTGAATAGCTTATAGGTTTCCAAATAATAATATTAAAACTAAACATTGTAACATGCTAATAACCATGTGATGGTACGCTGGACTAACAACCACGAACAAGAAGGCACTCCAGAGGGTAATGAGAACAGCATAAAAAATCATGGGCTTTCCCATAACCCCACTGGAGGAAATAGCCAGATCCCGCTGTCTCAACAGAGTGAGAAAAATCCTCAGGGATGACTCTC